>ML842988.1:8844-21524 GCA_009831015.1 Picea engelmannii
TATTCTTGGGAATGCCCGACTAATAGAGAAGTTGCACAATTCCTTGTATCTAGTCCTAGGAACAGAGGAATCCCTAGAAGCTAGAATAATGACTAATCTTCCTGAGAAGAACACTCAGAGAGTGCAAATAAGGAAAATATGGATTGGAAAGAGTCTAGACTAGCAGCCCAGCTAGATGATTTTGAGATTAAGGATTTTACGTTAGATCTAGGATCTGATGTTAACATATTGCCTAAAAGGACTTGGGAATCTTTAGGGACACCCCAGTTGACATATTCCCCAATCCAATTGAGAATGGCCAATCAGTATTGTATTTTCCCAATAGGAAGGCTGGAGAATGTAGATATAGATGTTGTGAGAGTAAAGATTGTAGCTAATTTTGAGGTGATCAAAATCATGGGGGATAAGGACCCTTATCCTGCACTACTTGGTATTGATCAGGCTTATGATAACTATGTTTTTATTGAATTGAAGAGGGATACTAAGATATTTGAAGTAGACGGAATAAAAATAGTTCATCCCTTGGATCTACATGTTGGCCCTCGATACATAGAGTCAATGAACAACAATATGGAAGGAGAGGATCTAGATCAGTTATACGCCATAACAACAAGAACAAGAGCAGACTACATCAATCCTATGGTTGATGGATCAGTGAGTTGGAGGAGCATACAATCGACGGATGGAGATTCATAGCTAACATTTGAAAGTTGGCAATAGGGTGCATATGAAAGATTTTCAAGACGATGCACAATTGTCAGAGAAATGAGATGGGTTGGAACCAAGGTCAAAGAACATCCAACATACAACAATACCTCATACCTTTGCAGTTTTCTAGTTAGCATGGAATAAAAGATAGCAGAAGATGAAAGGATCCTAGTTCTAGACTTAGCCCTGGAAGACACCCCTGCCAAGTGGTGGGCTAGTCACAAAGCAATAATTAGGAACTAGGAGGATGTGAAGTATGCTATCCAATGTAGATTTAAAGATAAGGAGCAACTAAAATCATAGATGCAGATGGATTTTCAAGTTGTGCAACTCTTAAATGGATAGTATGATCCTAAAACACATATCGAACAATGTGTAAGACAATGCCAAGTTGCAGAAGTACCATCTCACTTGTGGGTTCAAGTGTTTCCCCATTCACTAGGTCCGATCTTGAAACCTGGTACATTCATGAAGAGACCAGAAGGTAGATCAACAGTTAGAAAATTTTAGCAGATCAATTTTGCAAGGACTTCTCTTTTACAAGTAAGTACCCTAAGCTTAAGATAGTCCTACAAAGAATTAAAGAAATCCTTTTTACCAATGTTTGTAAACGAAAATCGGAACCAGTGGTATGTGCCAATCATAGTCAAGTGCTTCAGTCTAACCTTGACTTGGACACAGACAAGACACCCATAGAATCCTATAAAATCAAGAAGGATTTGGAAAACCTTGATGATTTAAAAGAATTGAGAAATTTATCCATTAAGGAAACAAAAGTAAGTAGAGAAATCCAGAACACGCTACCCAGTACTACTGATAGCTATTATAACCATCCATTGAAGTTGTGGAAGGTCAACATAGGAACTACCGAGAAACCCAAGATAGTTGTCATAGGAGATTACTAGGATGAGAAAACTAGCCAGGAAATACATAGCCTGTTGTAGGAGTATGAGGATTTATTCCCAAAGACATTCTCGGAGCTAAAAAGGATAAAAGGGACCATGGGAGAGATGAAAATTGAACTAAAACCAGGATCAAAACCTTTAAGGCATAGACCATATCGTCTTAACCCCAGGGTGAAAGAGAAGGTTAAGAGGGAAATAGACAAGATTCTTGAGGCCAGACTTATTTTTCTAGCTGAAGAAGCAGAGTGGGTTAGCCCCATAGTCATCTAGAGCAAGAAAGGTACAGAGGACATTAGGGTATGTGTAGAATACAAAAGCCTTAATTTTTCCTATGTGCATGACCCTTTTCCCACACCTTTTACTGACGAGGTGCTAGAACAGGTTGCGGGGAAAGAGTCTTACTCATTTATGGATGGATTTTCAGGGTATCACCAAGTGAGAATTACTGAAGAAAACAAAAAGAAGACCACATTAATAACAAAATGGGGGTTGTTTGCATATAATGTGATGCCTTCGGTTCAAAGAACACCCCTGCAGCTTTTTCCCGAATTGTAATAGCATCCTCCCGAGAATTTATTCACAAATTTATAGAAGTTTATATGGATGACTGGACGATGTACAATATGATGAAAGAACATGTAGCACTACTATGACTGATGTTTGATCGGTGTAGGGAACTGTAGATATATTTAAACCTCAGAAAATGTATCTTTAGTGTGCCACATGGCAATATGTTAGGCCACATAATATGCCGAGAAGGAGTGCTGGTAGACCCAACCAAAGTTGTACCTCAGAGTTACAATGGGGCTCTGAAGACCTTTTTATGTTAAACAGGAATTCCAAAACCCTAGATATACAAAAACCTAACCCTAGGAGGTGAAACACCAAAAGTCATGTGGGCCCTGTTTGGGTAAGTTAGTACATTAACTTCCCGAGGTCATAACTTTTTCATACGATCTTCATTTTAGGAGTGTTATAGCCTGTTAGAAGGGTCTTTAAGAGAAATACACATTCCATCGTCAAACTTGAACTTTGTCTGTAGGTTGACTGTGGTGAGCCAAAAAAACAATGTTTAGGGCCCCAAAACGGCCCTGGAAGTACAACAAGATGTGCTGACATGAAAACATACAAAATAAGCCGGTTGGATTAGGTGGGAGGCCACTGGTATCCCCCTCGAAGATTTGTAGGGATTCATACATCCCCGGAAGTGTAGAACCCACAATTACAAGGAAGTATAGAAGAACATGTTGAACTAAAAAACTGACAAAAGGAGCCAGTTGGAATAGGTGGGTGGCCACCAATATCCACTTGGATCAATCCTCCCCCCTTAGGAAGAAATGGTCTCCATTGCGTTGAGTGCCTAGGGAAGAGAGAAAAGCATTTTATGAATTTGAATCTTGGTGAGTTGCATGATTTGTTGGAGAAGTTATGCTGCTTGGTCTGTGGAAGACTGTCACCAGCGTGTTGCTGGCAGGATTGAATATGCTCCACCAATATGTTGTCTCTGGGTTTGACGAAGCATTATGTAGGCACCATTATAGGTGAAGAAACAATCTATTTTTGCTGGATACAAGGTGTTGAGGATGTAGTGGTTGTAGTAGTGTTCTGTGTATCCTTTGAAAACTGTGAAGAGGATGAATTTTGCAGTATGAGACATTACCTTGCAGCACTGTTTTGGTGGAGTAGTATTCAGAACTACCTCTGGTATCCTATAGAGTTGAACTCCAAAAGTAATAATGACACTATGGGGTCTAGACTCATAGATATCACGACGTCTCCACATATATGGTTCGCCCAAAACCACATCAGAGACATCAAGAGGGGCATCATCACACATTACCTCATCCTTGAAGGGATGGATGCCATAGGATAGGCGACACTATTGGCTGACACGAAGATCTCATCCCTGGTGAAGCCAACCAATGTTGTATGGTTGCGGGTTTCTTGTTGTCGAAAAACCAAACTGTTTGACGGTCTTAGCTGAGATGAAGTTCTTCTGGCTGTCGTTATCAACAATGAAATGCAACAGGGTCCCCTTCACCCACATCTATGAATGGAAGAGACGCTCCCTCTCTTCAAGATATAATGATTCTTCCTTTTCAATTGTTGTGGTCACGACAGTGGTAGTG
Source organism: Picea engelmannii (assembly GCA_009831015.1). Taxonomy (NCBI): domain Eukaryota; kingdom Viridiplantae; phylum Streptophyta; class Pinopsida; order Pinales; family Pinaceae; genus Picea; species Picea engelmannii. The sequence goes on from ML842988.1 coordinate 12,587, forward strand.
GGGTCTGCGTCAATGATCTGTCTGTTTTCAATATTTTCTGGATTAGATTCTGAATCAGGGTTCGGCTTTGTGTCTTTGACCTCAGCCACCAATGACTGTTTTGAGTGAAATTCATCAGTGTTGTGCCAAGGGATTTTGTGGAAGTCACACCACTTCCCAGTGTCATTCTTCATCTTTCCTTTACCATTCTTTTCATTTGTATTGGAATGGTTGTCTGGAGGTTGTTGGTTAGGGCCGTCCTTACCATGCTTTGGTTGTAGCAGATTTTCAAACCGGAATTCCCATTTATTCTGGTGCATAAATTTATGCTCGATTTTGACAACATATCGATAGGAAGCTCCTGATGATGAGATGTTTAGGAAATCCATTTCAGTTTGGATGTACCTATGTAGAGCCCCACGGTATTTCAAAACCATATATCACTCAAAGTCTTTGATACCCATCTTGGTGCGCAAGGTATGGAAATTATTTGTGAACTCCGACACTATTTGGCTCTTCTCTTGCCATAGTGTGGTCCATATCATGTACTAGTCTTCATAGTTATCAACAGGATAGTACTGTTCTTTGACCGCATCCCCAAAAAAAACCCAAGTGGGGTCGACCTCATATATTCCATATTCCTCTATGGAACTTTGCTTCCAGTAATTTTCCTACCAATGTTTGACACAGGGGAGAGCCTTGAGGAGTGCGAAGGTGATCGTTTCCATGTCTGAAAAATTTTGAACAGAGAAATAAGATTCTAATAGATTTAACCATTTTTCTAGGGCATTCGCATCTATCTAAATTTCAAATATGGGAATATCAAAATTAACTTGTACCTTGAAGGGAGAGGTTCCTCCAAAATGGCTGCTTGATGAAGATGTGCTTGTTGCTATCGGCATGCATTGAAGGATGTGTGCAAAATTCTCCATCATTTTGTCCCTCTATCACATGAGAGATTGCTCAAGCAACAAGTTAATAGAATCTTCTGCTTCGTTGTTTTTCTTTTCTGCTGCCATCGATGGTTTCATGGCCATGCGAGAGTGGTTTTCCTCGAGAGAAACAATCTCGAGACCCAACTGTCTATACTCGGACCTCGTCGTGCGCATGCACTGAAAACGATCAAGAGAAACTTGCTTTGATACCACTGATACAGATTATGTTTGGAATGAAATGAAAGAAGAGATATTATGATGAAACACTCATGAAAATTGCCAGAAACAGAGAAATACAATAATACTTGATTTCTATTAATCAAAGAATTGTAAAGAGACTGTAAAAATATAGAGTGCAAGACTCGCTATAATGGTGGTAGATTTATCTCTAAGAAGAGATGTGACGGCTATGCTCATTCGCAAGAAGATTATTACAATCAGGCTCTAAAGGCCTTTTTATGTTAAACAACAATGCCAAAACCCTAGATATCCAAAAACCTAACCCTAGGAGGTGAAACGCCAAAAGTCATGTGGGCCCCGTTTGGGTAAGTTAGTACATTAACTTCCCGGGGTCGTAATTTTGCATACGATCTATGTTTTAGGTGCATGATAGCCCATTGGAAAGGTATTTTAGAGAAACACACATTCCTCCATCAAACTTTGATTCCACCTACAGTTTTACCATGGAGAGCCAAAAAAACAATTTTTAGGGCCCCAAAATGACCCTGGAAGTACAACAAGATGTGCTGACATGAAAACATAAAAAATAAGCCAGTTGGATTGAGTGGGAGGCCACTAGTATCCCCCTCAAAGATGTGTAGGGATTCAAACATCCCCAAAAGTGTAGAAACCACAATTACAAGGAAGTACAAAAGAACGTGCTGAACTAAAAAAATGACAAAAGGAGCCAGTTGGAACAGGTGGGTGGCCACCAATATCCACCTAGATCAATCCTCCCCCCTTAGGAAACAATGGTATCCATTGCATTGAGTTCCCAGGGAAGAGAGAAAAGCATTTTCTAAATTTGAATCTTGGTGAGTTGCGTTCTTTGTTGGAGAATTTATGTTGCTTGGTCTGTGGAAGAATGTCACCAGCTTGTTGCTGGCAGGGTTGAATGTACTCCACCAATTTGTTGTCTCTGGGTTTGACGGGGCATTGTGTAGGCACCCTTGTAGGGGAAGAAACAATCAGTTTTTGCTGGATAGAAGGTGTTGAGGTTGCAATGGTTGTAGCGGTATTCTGTGCATCCTTTGAACAAAATGTGAAGAGGATGAATTTTGCAGTATGAGAGATTACCTTGCAGCATTGTTTTGGTGTAGCGGTAGTCGGAACTACCTCTGGTATCCTATATAGATGACCTCCCAAAGTAATAATGACACTACGAGGTCTAGACTCATAGAAAACATGACGTATCCACATATATGGTTGGCCCAAAACCACATCACAGACATCAAGAGGGGAAACATCACACATTACCACATCCTTGAAGGTTTGGATGCCATAGGACAAGAGACACTGCTGGCCGACACGAAGATATCATCCTTGGTGAAGCCAACTAATGTTGTATGGCTATGGGTGTGGTGTTGTCGATAAACACAATTGTTTGAAAGTCTTAGTTGAGATGAGGTTCTTTTGGCTGCCGTTATCAACAATGAAATGCATCAGGGTTTCCTTCACCCACATCTGTGAATGGAAGAGGTGCTCCCCATCTTCAGGATATACTTATTCTTCTGGTTGAATTGTTGTGGTCGTGACAATGGAAGTGGGGTGTGTGTCGATGATCTTCCTATTTTCAATATTTTCTGGATCAGATTCTGAATTAGGGTTTGACTCTGTCTTTAACCTCAGCCACCAATGACTGTTTCGAGCAACATTCATTGGTGCTGTGTCAGGGGATTTTGTGTAAATCACACCACTTCCCAGTTTCATTCTTCATCTTTCCTTTACCCTTCTTGTCCTGTGTCTTGGAATGGTTGTCTGGAGGTTGTTGGTTAGTGCCTTCCTTACCATGCTTTGGTTGTAGCAAATTTATAGACCCGAATTCCCATTTTTTCTGGTGCCTAAATTTTTGCTCTATTTTGACAACATATTGATAGGCAAATCCTAATGATGAGATGGTTAGGAAATCCATTTCGATTTGGATGTAACTATGTATAGCACCACGATATTTCAAAACCAGATCTCGCTCGGAGTCTTTGATACCCATCTTGGTGCGCAAGGTATGGAAAGTATTTGTGAACTCTGACACTATTTGTCTCTTCTCTTGTCACAGTGTGGTCCATCTCATGTACTCGTCTTTATAGTTATCAACAGGATAGTACTGTTCTTTGACCGCATCCACACAAAAAAAACAAGTGGGCTCGGCCCCATATATTCCAGATTCCTCTGTGGAACTTTTCTCCCAGTAAGTTTTCCACCAATTTTTGACATAGGGGAGAGCCTTGAGGAGTGCGAAGGTGATATTTTCCCTGTCAAAAAAAATTTGAGCAAAGAAATAAACCTCTAATAGATTTAACCATTTTTCTAGGGCATCCGCATCTGTCTAACCTTCAAATATGGGCATATCAAAATTAACTTGTACCTTGAAGAACGAGGTTCCTCCAAAATGGCCACTTGATGAAGATGTGCATGTTTCTATCGACAGGTGTTGAGGGATGTGTGCAAAATTCTTCATCATTTCATCCCTCTGTCGCATGAGAGATTTCTCAAGCAACAGGTTAACATAATATTTTCCTCCATCATTTTTCTTTTATTCCACCATCGAGGGTTTGTTGGGCGTGCGAGAGTGATTTTCCTTGAGAGAGACAAGCTCAAGACCCAACTGACTATACTCTGACCTCATCGGAGACATGTGATGAAAATGATCAAGAGAATCCTACTCTGATACCACTGATCCAGATTATGTTTGGATCGAAATGAAAGCAGATATATTACAATGAAACACTCATGAAAATTGCCAGAAATAAAGAAATACAACAATACTTGATTTCTATTAATGAAAGAATTGTAAAGAGACTGTAAAAATACAGAGTGCAAGACTCGCTAGAATGGTGGAAGCTTTATCTCTGAGAAGAGATGTGACAACTACACTCATTCACAAGAAGATGATTACAATGAGGCTCTGATGACCTTTTTATGTGAAATAGGATTGCCAAAATCCTAGATATCCAAAAACCTAACCCTAGGAGGTGAAACGCCAAAAGTCATGTGGGCCCCATTTGAGTACGATAGTACATTAAATTCCCATGGTCGTAAATTGTGCATATGATCTCTGTTTTAGGTGTGTGATAGCCCGATGGAAAGGTATTTCAGTGAACTACACATTCCTCCATCAAACTTTGACTTTTTTTTGCAGTTTGACTGTGGCAAGCCAAAAAAACAATGTTTAGGGCCCCAAAACAACACTGAAAGTACAACAAGATGTGATGACATGAAAACATACAAAATAAGTAGGTTGACTTAGGTGGGAGGCCACCAAATTCCCCCTCAAAGATGTGTAGGGATTCAAAAATCCCTGGAAGTGTAGAACCCACTATTACAAGAAAGTACAGAAGAATGTGTTGAACTAAAAAACTGACAAAAGGAGCCAGTTGGAATAGGTGGGTGGCCACCAATATCCACTTGGATCCCTATCGCAAGTTCATCAGAAGGTATGTGAATATTACTACACCCTTGGAAAATATACTAAAGAATTCTGAATTTTTCTAGTGGACACCAGAGTGTGATCGAGCATTTGACATCCTGAAGGAAAAGTTCTGCACAACACCTATTTTGATATTTCCAAATTGGGAAAAGGAATTTCATGTGCACGTGGATGCATAAGGTATTTACCTAGGATCCATATTAGTGCAACTAGGAAATGGAAATACAGATCATCCCATTTATTATGGTAGCAGGAAGCTATTGCAAGTTGAACGCAACTATACAACCATAGAAAGGGAGGGTTTGACTATGATTTATGCTCTACAGAAGTTTAGACATTACTTGTTAGGCTCTCATTTAAAATTTTTCACTGATCATTCTGCATTAAAATATCTAGTTAACAAGCCTGTCTTAGAAGGAATAATTTTTCGATGGTTGTTACTATTTTAGGAATTTTCATTTGAGGTGATCATCAAACCTGGAAGATGCAACATGGGTCCCAATCACTTGTCCAGATTGGAGTTAGGGGAGAGTGGCAGAGTAATCAATGATCAGATCCCAGATGCAGACCTATTCTGAGTTGAGGTTGTACTAGAATACCTAGAAGACATAGCAGTTTTCCTAAGTACAAGGGCCTACCCAGAAACGTACTCCGCAACTTAGAAACACCATATGGTGGTTCAAGAAGCAGACTATCAATTTATGGCTCGATTGACAGCATTTGATTCATGCAGAGGATATCCATCAAATCACAGGCCTATCCCTCGAAGGCAAGGATGTATCGAAAGGGTTCCAAGGCCTTAGTAAGCATGGGAAGACAAAGGAAGAACCCATTTTGTATGAAAGATTTCATACACAAAGAGGGGGATGCACAACCAAGATTGACCCCATTTTAACATAGATGGTCAGAAAAACTTGCTATGTGATGTGGTCCTATTACAATGGAAAGTGCAGGTTGGATGCCTTGTTAGTGGTGGATTTTTGTGCCAATGGAGCGGTATTCAATTGGTGTAGCTATCTACCAGAAGAAATCCTGGTAGCATGTGAGGAAGCTCAAGAGAAGGGTAGAACCTTCACCTATGGATACTTTCTCATTGTGTTTTCCATGCTTAAGTGGATGCCACCCTTAGGAATACCACTATCACCTACAGATAAGGGTCGCTTACGAAAGATGTTCGAGCCTTGGAACTCAAGGTCAGACTCAGAGAACACAGTTTTTAACAATGCAATGTTCTTGAAGTGGTACAACTGGCTACTAGACACAACTTAGAGGTTGTGCATACCACATGAGCTACTCAACCTGAACATGAGGACCATTGCATTCAGGTTGAATCTCCACCACACATTTGTTTGGCCCAAGCATGTCAAATATGAAGACTTCCACTCCCGGATGCTTCCATTCTATCTAGACGAGGAGGCCTTTGACAAGGAAGTGATGTCATGGCCAGGAGTGAAACATAAACTACATAATTCAGGGATGCATTGACTCCTACCTATGGAGATTCTGAAGAAAAAGTGACAGGAAGTAGGAGTAGGGTCGAGCTCAGGCCCAGAGGAGAAAAAGCAACATGTCCCGATGCATACAGAATCAGAAGAGGAAGAGGAGATGCAACCTATGGAATGTAAGAAGAGGATGTTTCCCATGTTCCCGCAACTTCCAAAGCAAGTTGTGATGTTAGGTAAAGATGTCAATGAAATACTTAATGTTGCTTTCATTAGATACCCATTAGTTAAGAAACCCATGACATGGCTCTCCCTGGTAAAGATTCTAAATCCTCAACCAATCTCATCAACCATACCTCGTACCCGAGCAACCACTTGAGTGGCCCAAACAATGATTGACATCCAGGATGATCCCGAACCAGATATCATTGCATCCACCACCATAATAACTGAACAACCCACATCACCCCCACAAGCCCCATCATCACTACAAGAAACAACCATCCAACCCCAAACCACTGTACCTGAGCCCATGCAGTTGGACCCCCCCAACCTACCCGAGCATGTACCAGAACTCACTGGTCTGACCCTTGAAGTCCTGATCCAATCACTTTTTCCATTTGTGCTTATTCAGGACATTGTGCCTTCAACAGAGAGTCAAATTGTGCAAATAACACAAGCCCCAAGAACTAAACACCCTCTCTCAATAGTCAATGTTGAGATTGCCATCCATAGAAGTGGAACCACAGAAACCGTGGTCCAGAAAGAGGCAGAAGTACAAGAGTTTCAGAAGGAACCTAGAACTACGTCAGGATGGAGCGCAACATTGTTGCAAGAGAAACTGGCACTAGTACTCTAGAACCCACAACAGTGCGCAGAGCTGGTGCATCTCTGCCTGACGAAAACATATATGCTCTCATTCCTTTCATTAGCGATGAGGGTGAGACTTTCGCAACAGCCGAAAGGTCCATATATAGGGGAGGAAGAGGTGGAGATACCTTCAGAACGCTCAATGACTAGTGGAATCCCACTACAGGTCCGAGTACCTAGGGATGTCACTACTTCTTTTAGTGACCTCACTCAATGGCCAACAACACAACTAGTAGGGATGATTAGAGCCTCAACTGATCAACTGGAATAGAGGCTCTAGCAAGCTGAAGGGGAAGCATATTTTTGAAAGAAGGAAGAACTCCTCACACAAGCATGCTAGATGCAAGAGGAGTACGTAAAGATCCAGGCAAAGAAAAAAATGGAAAAGCTCCAGGAAAAGCTTGCAGAAGCCTGGACAATGATCCAAAGGACAACACCACAACTACCCAAATCTAGTGCAGTAGGCGAGCCTGTGAAACATATCAAGATACTCCAGGTAGAATGGTCATATCTGGCCATTCGCATATAGAACCTTGAAGCATAGTTGCGGGAGAGTCAACGTGAAGCAAAACAACAACCCCAGAAGCTTCAAGAGAAAATGGAGAGATTTGTTCTTGAAGGGAATGAACAAGAGAAACCTTGCAAAAACGAATTGCAAAATGAACAAAGATCTTTAGAGAAGTTAGCGACTGGATGGGTATTATTTCAAGGCATAACCAAACTCTGGAGGACTTGTGCACGAAGATCCAGTCGCTCAACGAAGAAGTTTCTATCACCCTAGATCCGCTGGAGAAACAATAAAAATTTGACAAGATCCAACAAGCTGACAACGAGCTAAATTTATTATTCGAAGCACATTCAATAGCTAATAAAGATCTATGGGATTTTCATCCTGTCATTAAAAAAACCTATCTACAGATGCATCAGATAGCTTCTACATCTAACTCAGAGTGGAACTCTCTGGTCGCTTCCAAGCCTAAGGAATGTAGTACAGATGTGACTTAACTATTCATGGACGAAGCTTCACTCCTTGTAGAAAGTGGCAGGAAAAAGTCGTCAATTTCCAAGGAGTAAGGAAGAGAGCTCTAGAACTGGTCCCAGAGTTGGGCCCTTCATTTGAAGAAGCAGAAAAGGAAAGAACTCAAGTAGAAACTGGAAACAAAGCAGAGACAAAAGACAAAGGAAAGTAATAGGCCAATCCAAAGACCACAGAAGAACCAAGGATTTGAATCGAGGATGAGTCAAGGATTGTGATCGGATCCTGTTGGGTCATTTGTTTTGTTGATTAGAAGTTGCACAAGGAATGATACAACCCCAATTTTGGTAAACATAAGTTGCACAAGTCATAGAGGAGCTGAAGAACAGAATGAAGAAAGAAACCGAAAATGGTTGGAAGTACAATGCAACACCATCCTGAAGAAATAAGTTGCAACTAAACAAGAAAAGAAAGCATTCGAAGTCTCAAACCCGAAGATCCCAATTGGCTTATACATACGAGTGGAATATGATTGTAAAGGGTTGATCTTCGCTAGTCAATGGTTGTTGGAATTGGTTCGAGTTCTATGTTGTTATCGTCCATTTTGGGTAAAAGTTAGATAGAGTTCTAGAGTTTGGGTTTGGAACTAGACCAAGGCTGTAATAGAGTCATGTCCTGTTGTAAGGTTGAAAGAGAAAGGGTTTTGGATAACCTTGTATCTCAATAGTATAGCGTTTTGATTTTAGCTTTGGCATGACCGAGATGTGTCTGTAACTTAGTCGAACCATGTAATTGAGAAGAACCATATGATGTTAATACAAAGAGAGACCCAAATTTTGGGATTATTGTGTCTGTTTAGCTTCTTAATATCTTGAATGTTTCTTCGTACTATATTTATGTCAGATATACTTAATTGGATATAGCTTCTTTATGAATGCAACACAACTCTATTTTGTTTAATTTGGGTTAGGAATGTTCAGACAATTCCGGTTTTAATCTATCTTATGCAAGACTAACAATGATCCTGAGATAGTATTGATTTGTCTAAGTATTCTTCTTACCCTTCCCTATCTTCCTCATCTTGGTTGTGCTT
>WSFP011330884.1:0-39074 GCA_009831015.1 Picea engelmannii
TCCCCCCCCCCCCCTCTCTCTCTAATTAATTTATTTTTTTGTTATGGAAATTATCTATTGCATGTGATATCTCTAAGTTCTTGCTTAGTTTATTTCCTAGTGAATTAATAGCTTGATAGTAGCTTGAAAATTGACCTTTCTAGGTCCTTTCCTCTTGCATTTCTAGTAAAAATTTGCATCCAACTTAGGGTTGTTATATCATGATTCTTTATACTATTATAGACTCTAAACTTTTTCAAAATAACCCTTTTAGAAGCCCATTTTCCCAATCTGGAAAATGGGCACTTGTCCTCCCCCTTTCAACCACCCAAAAACTTATAAAAAATCGTATTTTATTTTATGTTTTATAATCTGAAAATTCGCAGAAAAGAATCATTTATTTCAGATTTCCCTTTAAGTTTAATAGACCCCCACTTACCCATATTTACTTAGACTTAAATTTTCTATTTGAAAATATGTAATTTCTAGCTTCATATTTGATATCAAATTTGCTATTAGCCTAAGGAAATCTTGTTGTTTTGTCATCTTTAATAGGATGAAAGTTACATTTGTAAATATGGAAATTCACTTGCTACAACTAAGCCCCAGAACTAGATTTATCCTAAGTCCTCAAGCGCCATTTTCCATCATCATTTATTTGAAATTAGATTACCTTAGGGATTCCCCCTTTGAGTTAGAGTAGAGTTGTCCTAAATTAAGAGATAGAGTTGTTGAGGCGACAATGGGAAGCCTATATAAGTTACCCTTGTGGTCTCATATGTATGGTTGAGACTTTCACACTTAGTGAGAACCTAGGAGTAACATTTTGGCATCGTTGCCAAGGAAAAATTCCATTACCTCATGTCCTAAATGTTTGAGATTCATTTTTTGATGAGCATAAAGTTGAAGTTGAACATATATCATAAAATATCATCCAGTGATTCCACAAAGTTAATTTATGCCAAAGAGGTATTCCACGAGAACATCCTCACAAGGTCTTGTCCACACGATCTCAGAACATGAAAGATATTGTAAAAGAAGGGAAAATGGATAACAAAAATCAAACTACCAAGACCTCAACATTGTTGAAGATATGAGGCGTTTGTTTGAAAGTAATACATATAATTAAACTTCCTTCGGTATGGTTGCACCTTGGTTAAGTGAGAATTATAAGCCATTTTATTTCTACAATATAAAAGGATACCCTCACAACATTCCAAAAAGAGCAATTGATAAACTACTCATATTTTAAGGAAATAATGTCATAGATACTAGAGATCACTATAATGCATTCGTGAATATGATAAAGAGATCTAATGTATCACATTTGGATGTGCTTGTGAAAGTTGTTTGTTCTATTATTAGAAGTTGACACCATAGAGTGGCTCACAAGCTTGCTTAATAATAGCATTTGCACCAAGGCTGAATTGGATAATACTTTCATGGAGAAACGGGGAGAAAAGGAAGACAATAGATATTTATTGGTTGCCCTTAGTACTGCTAAAATAAATGAAAATGAGATTGTAGAAGAATTCAACAAGAGGTTTAATCTGATACTACACAGATGATCTAAAAATCTTAAGTTGCCAATTCAATGATTAGTCCTTCATTGATAACAAATATTTTTCAGTTTCCAAGATCTTTAAATTGACAGTGCACTTTATAATTTTATATGGATTGCTTCACTTAACTAAACTCTTAGACTTATGAACATCAACTTGCTTAATTCATTCTTCATAAGTGAATTTGTGAGATGTAAAGAAGATATCATGAAAGAACAAATATCAATAAAAACACACTAAAACTTGATAACGGAGTTCACCAGACATCCTAGCTATATCTCTGGGTCCACTCCCAACAATGAGACCGCTCTTCATTAATCTCAAAATGTTGAAATAATACAAAGAAAGGCTTACAATTCAACTTTTGAAATCACCTTTTAGTTTTGCAACTCATAAACAGAAACAAAACCTACCACTAGATTCTATAGGAAATTTTGAGACTTTTAAGTATAGACTCAACTATACTTGGCTCGGCTACAAAGGCTCTGACAACAATTTTTTGATCAGCTAATCCAACTCAGAAACATAGGTCAAATTTGAACTCCTTGAGTATAAAATTGATATACTTCTGCACATGCCCTCGAGACTCCCCCTATAGCACAAACTCCAATGTTGTGTTGGTCCATATAGTCTTGATCTTTGTGTTAACAACCTCCTCCCTGCATCAATTTCCATGCCAGTTTAAATAGAGCATGGATTTTTTTTGTCCAAAACCCAATTTTGGTGGAAGTGTGAATATTTCGGGCAATTTGGCACATTAGTAGAGATTTTGGTGGAAGGCGCCAGGCCTAGCAGAGTTCAAGGGGTTGATCCCACCGGCCAACTACATATGTGATTAAAATATGTTCAATTGGGATTTTATGGTGTGTTGGCCCGGCCCTTAGGGCCAAAAATTTTCAAACCCGAGCCTTCTTGGGCTTCTAGAAGGTGCCATGTGACACCTCTTGATTGGTCCACGTGATAGCCTCTCATTGGTCACATCTTCCAACTCACCACCAATTGTGTGGAGCTCGACACATCACCTGCCCAGTCACTGTATTGCATGCCACCTGGTTTCCATGTCATTGTATGGCCTGCCATGTGGCACCCTTTCAGTGGTGCCATGTGGACCATACATATGACATGTGGAAAATTTGTATTGGTCCAACTGGGTGTCGAAAATGCCAAAACTGAGTGACACGTGGCAGCCTCTTGTGTTTCCATGTCAATATGTTGACATCATCATGATGTCATCCTGTGCCAAATCAGTTTTACAAATGGCCACATGGAAGCCTTTTGTGCTACCACGTTAGTATCTTTACATTAGCATGATGTCACCCTGTGCCAAATTAGTTGTATGAATGCCCATGTGGCAGCATGTGGGATTTCCAAGTGGTACCCCTATTTTTCCCTTTTCTCATGTTGTTTTGAAACTTCATACTACGATATATTACTCATCTAACGTTCGTTTGAGGCGATTCATGTGTCGTTGGAAAGCTCTCAACGAGCCCTACGCAACGGTGTCATCTATTTTAGAATTTGAGATTGTTTATATTTGAGCAATCACATATCCTCCTAGATCATTCCTCCCCACTAGGAAGCATTTAGACCTCCAAAAGTCTTTATACATCAATCAAGTGAGGTCATTGCCTCCCCACTTTTCCAGAATCCACCCATCATGACTAGATAGTGAAAACTTGGTGCATCAAAACAAACTGTCCAACCATGATAAAAATTGCAATTATATTGTTGATAGAAACATTCATTTCCCTACTTCCACATTCTCTTGCATTCATTGTCATTCCTATTAACCAAAAACAACTAACTAGCAATAGTAAGGAATACATTGTTGCCAAAGGGAATGAATCAACAAACTGCTTTATCTTCTGAACAGTTTTACCAAATGAATTCACTAGTTCATGCTTATGACCCATATCACAATCTAGAGAAACATTTGATACATCTTCATCTCTTTGTTTCTCAAACATGAGAACAAGAGATTTTCTAGAATTTACAAGTCTCTTTATTTGTCTTGTACTCACTAGAGATTCATTAGTTTTAATTTTGTGAGCTTTAACAATATATTCAACCTTTTCCTTAGAAATATGATCATTATTTTCCGCATGATAAAATATGGTTTTCATGTCATATAGATATGGGCTACCCAAGACTATTCTGCATATGTCGAGAGGGACAACATCTAATACAACCTCATCAATAAACTTGGAAGTAATTGAAAATTTAAGTGTACACTGTCTAGTTACTTGCAATTGAGTGTACTTTTGTACATAACCCAAAGGATAAGGCTTCTTATGGTTCAGTCTTTAATCCCAACTTCTTCACAATAGATTTGGAAATCAAATTAACTTGAGACCCGGTGTCAAACAAAGTATCTACCTTTGTGTGCTTCACTATGACTCTTACATGGAAAAGCTCATTTATTTTCTTATCATCATTTTCAAACTTAGAAGATTGAACAATAGAACTTGAACTAGCAAATGATATACCTTTGACACCCAAGGAGAGAATCATTATCTCATCACCTGAATCTGACTCCAAGTTTTGTTGCATTGTAGCAGTAGTCTTTTATTCCTCCTTGTTCTGCAACTTCTTTGGTAGCAATTCAGGATGTAGATTCCAACACTTAGCCTCCACATTCCCTTTATTATCTCAATGAGGACATGTAGACTTCTCCACCTCTCTCTTTACTATGGTTATTTTCTTAACCTTCTCTTTTCCTTTCGATTGCTTCTCGAACTTAGGTGGCTTCTTACGAGAATGAGAAGGATTTTTAGAATGCTTATTCTTGGAAGAATGTTCACTTGCACCATCAATGGATGATGATGATGATGATGATGGTGATTGTTGAAACATATATTTTTTCTAAACTTTAGACTTAAATAAGTTTAATTCTTGTTTAAATAAAGACAAACACTCACTTGGATATCACCATTGAGGGGGTCTTTCGTTTAATACAACGATCCTAAATGCTTTAAAATTATGGATCCACCCACTAGTTGGAAGGTCAAATCACTAAAGACAATCTTCAAAATGTCGGGTCTCAGGGTTTCGCAGACCTAACAGTCCAACATGTAATGAATCTCAATGTCCCAACATGCGAAATCGTGAAATTGTGATAAGTTTTAAGCCATGTTAATTAAAGCGTTAAAAATTATTAATACAAATTAATCATATCGTGACTTTGCGATTCGGGGATCCATGGCTCGAGCGATCACCAAAGTCTCGATATATGAAATTGTGAAACTAGCTTAAATTAAACCAGGTTAATTAAACGATTAATAATGATTAATGATAATTAAATCATATCGCGGTTTCGTGTTTCAGGAATCCTGCCTTGAACGACAACTTGAAATCCTGATAACCGAAGTCATGAAACCCTTAATTAATCACGATTAATTAAAAGGTTAAACTCGATTAATATTAATTTATCAAATCGCGATCTCGCGATTCGGGGATCATAACTTGAAATGAAATAAGATCGCTCGGGACTCCAAACCTCGAAATGGATTAAGGTTAAACATGATTAATTAACAAGATAAAATTGATTTATTAACACCTTAAACAGTCTTATCTCCTGTAAAGTTTACGTTGGTTTGAAATATAGGTAAATTCAAATGATCTCTATGCTTTTCCTCGATCACAAAATATCGACCATTAATGACATTAATATCTGATTTAGGGAAATGTTTTCAAATAAGATCCTGCTTTATCGCCCAAATCGTTTGAATAAAGGAATTAAACGCGTTGTCAAAAAAGGTCTACGCAGATTGATACGCTTAAGGCAAAGAAGATTTTTTCATTTTCTGAATTACATTCTCGTTTTCACAGAGCTTGCTTAACGAGATACTCTGTCCTGTGCGTTTTATGTGACAAATAGCAGGTTTGTTTTTTAGGAATGCTACCATGCCGCCACGAAAAGCAGCTAAAGCGACTAGTGAGAATTCAGGCCAGAGTTCAGAGGTTATCTCCGATACCTCACCCAGACGTATAAACACAGTTAAACCCTGGACGAATGTATTCAACATCCTACAGTACGAACTCATAAACTTCCATGATGATTCAAGCAATAATGAAAAGGAAGACTTTTCAATCAAATACAAGACTATTTCTCAGGCAGAGATGCATAAGGTAGCAACAAGGTCGAGTCTTTTACCCTACAATGACATGATTAAATGGGCACTAGATCATGTGGATATCCCAACTAGAACTATTTTCAAGTCTCAGAAGGTAGTTGTTGGGTCATTTCGGCCAGAACACATAAAGGTGATGTATAAGTTGTCTTCAACATCAAACTTCATCTACAATACCAGTTTTCTAGAGAATTTTAGCAAGAAGGAGTGTGATCAATATGGAAAAAATCTTTCGGATTTGATCAAGGAATGGTGCTCACGCCCCGAAAAGTTCAGAGATGATTTTCACAACATATACTCAATCTCATCATTGCAACCACAGTTCATGTATATAGCCATGATGATGTGCAGACTTTATGGAAAAGAGAACACGACCCATTTCTTTCTACCATGGGTGCCCATTATACACATAGTGGCGGAAGGTTATTCTTTCGACTGGGCCAAGATATTGTCGGACAGTCTGGCTAGTGAAATTACAGAATACTAGGCAAAGAAAGCCAAGTGGAAATCAACTTCATTTTTCATGTCAGCTTATATTTTGGACACCATCTGTTTCATGATGCCATTCCCATTGATGGGATGGAGTTGGACTCCAGATAGCGCAAAACTAATTCATATTTATCATTCAAAACTCTGAGAAGACAAAGCGAAAGATTCATTTCATGAAATCTATAATTGGGTAGTGATGTCGATGCACATTGTTATTTTTGGTCATCCACCTCCTAGAATTTCAGACACAGTTGTGGCCAACCTGGATAAAGTGGCAGACTGGTATATCGAAGAGCACTTCTCTTACATCAGAGTTTTCAATTGTTTAGTACCCCCATACGCTTTACCGCAATTTTTACCAGATCAACTGGTGTGCCACGAGGTTGCATGACAAACTGTACTCAGTAGGATTAGCAAAGAACTCAAAGTCATGCAGAAAAAGGTATGGCCATATTTTCCCTTACAAATTGGTGTATTTTCTTTATTGGATTTCGGCTACTTCAAAGTGGAAGTTGTGGCATTAGAAGAAATAAAATTGGTTAACATTGAATTTAAGAAGCATGACCCACAGAAGGTTGTGGGTAACCATATGGCCAGTTGCAATCTTAAAAAGTATGAACATGAAGAATCCCCTCAGGACGAAGTGTTCCGAGGGGTGAGATCTTACCAAGAAGTTCTAAGCCGAGTTCGAGCCCTATCAATAAAATGGTTGATTTTTACAACTTCCAAAAACACCAAAGGAGTAGTCTTTTGAAAGTATTACAAGGGGAAAACCCAATGTCTCCTGCTACACAACAAACAGAGACCCAGAATCCAGAAGTCAGAATCTCTAACAAACAAGAAAACCCAGAAAACTCAGAAAAGTCTGAGATCTCGACTCAGAAAAAGGATATCCCGGTGATAGAGGTATCTGACGACCAGAAAAAAGATCAACCAGAGATGTTAATAAAGCAATGAGAAGATAGGCCATTGTCTTCACCAGATAAATCAACTACAAATGGAACCAGAAAATAGTTATCTACAAAAATCAGTAGCCCCATTCAGGTTGTCACGCCATTGCAATTCATCATAGGAAACACTAATGCAGAGGTAATACTCATAGGAGATCTCATTCCCATATCTATTGAAGAGATACCTCCCTCCGATTCCTTTTTCAGTAAGAAAAGGAAAGCTGTGGTGAAAAAAGAAATGCATCAGAAAGAGGGTGCGACTGTAAAAAAAACATAGAGTATTATTGGATGGACAGAATTTGGAAAATGAAGATTTTTCTACAGAGGTAGTTGGCTCTTTGGGAGATTTTGCAACAGATAACTTATTCTGATTCGATAATCTAAAAGAAAGACTGAAGCAGAGGAATCAAATGATAAGTCAGTTGTAGAATCAAATAAGGAATACAGAAAAGAACGTCAGAGAAGAAGTAAATAAAGGACTGGAACAGGCTAGAGATAGTGATAAACAAGAAATCCAACTGCTCAAGTCCAGTCTTGACGAGATGCATAAGAATATGAAAGTGAGCGAAAGGCAGACTATCCAGCAAGATGAATTGATAAAACAACTACAAGACAAGGCCAGTTCCACTGAGAAAATGGTTGTGGATATAGCATTGTTTCAAGCTCAAGCGTTGGAGGTGCCAAGGAAACTGGAAATATCTCAACAAAGCCTGCTCTCTAAAGTAAAAATCATCCAAAATCATTCTCAAGTGATGGATGAAGCATCAAGCAATATTGTTTTAAGAGAGAGAGAGGCTATCGTTTCCCAAACTACCTTCCAAGAAGCGGTTATATCATCAGCAAAATAAGGAAGAGCTATGGAATCTGGGTTGTCCATTTCAGAGAAAAAAAGAGGTGATATTATACTAAAGACTCGGGAGTCAAACAAAGCTGAAGGTAGGAAAATGGCTAAGGAATTGAAAGAATCTTGTGAAGAAGTTTTTTGTTCACTTAACAAAAAATTATTAGGCTTCGATAAAGAAGATAGTTCTGGGACATAGGATCAGATTAATATATCCAAACATCAGCTTGACATTAAAACAAATATGGAAGAAGCCCAAGCTGAAATATCATTGATAAAATAGGTCGATATTTCTCAAATAGATAGATGGCTAGTGAAGCCTAGTCTACAACTGCAGCCTATTATTTCAGAAGATAGATGAATAGAAGAGAGATTGCCTTAGCTGGAAAAGAAATTATACATTTTTTAGGCTAATAATTTAACAGGGTCTTCCGAGTTGGTAGCCGAATTTGTGGGCAGGTGCATCAAATGTATTGAGCAGGGAAAAGGTAGTACCTGTGGAAACAAATGAATACAATCTATGTACATTTTCTATTTCAGAGCTAGAAGACAGGAAAGGAAAGCATTCATACCAGCATAACGAGAAGATCAAGAAGATTGCAAATGAAACGTTTCGGTTTCCATGTTTTGTAATTTTAATTGTTTTGAAGATAGAGGAATTCCAACCGTTTGAGGTTGAGAACTTTTGTATAAATGCATATTCGAAAGGATGAAGAAAGGGGTTGCTTCTTGCCAGTTGTAATTGAGAAAACTCTCCTCATTGAGGATTAATACAAGTGCAAATCAGAGATTCCACATTTTGTCTAGTTTGAGTTATGTGTTCTTCTATATTTTCACATTCTAGCATCTTTTATATATTTCTTTGATGAATTCCTAATCGCAATTTAGTACAACATCTACTGTGGTTATATTTCTTTCAGTTATCTGACAACAAACAAACTTTCCTCTGTATTGGCTATTAGCAAATACAAGACATGTGAGTTAATTATATTACTATATTTTATGCTTCATTAAAGGTTACATTATCTATCCTCTTCTTATGTAACGAAGTGAGATTCTTCTGTATTTGATGCATTGCTTTGTCTAACAGCTTTATTTTTTTCTCTCATTACATCTAATATTTTTAATTTTAACTCAGACACGAAAAACGGCCTCTGAGATGTTATATTATTAATTCAATTTAAGGAATTTTTCTCACCTAACTAAGATAGAAAAAGAAAACTTTTACACTTTCCTTATTTACTGATGCCTGACATTGTGCTTTGAGCCTTAAGTACAAACTCAGGAACAACATATTTTTGGCGTTGTTACCAGGGACGAAGAAACGAAGTGATTTTTCCCTGGGAGAACAACATTGGTAAGTTTCTCTCTTTGATAGTGAACAAAGATTGAATACATTATAAGGATTATTTTTTATTTTTCACTTGGTGACTCCATAATTAATAAACTAGCATTCGGTCGAAGGAATACCAGACAAAACCCTGATGATAGGTAGACCACCCCTGTTTCCAACCTTGAAAAAATTTTAAAACCAAGGGGATGCCTTAAGCAAACCATTGCATCCACAAGTAAAGTTTACCAACCTAAACCCACATAGTCTAATGCTAAGGTTCCACTCGAACCGTTAACTCCGCAAGAAGTTTCCAGCCAAATCCTTTTCGAAGAAACGTCGGCTGATAGAATTGAAGCCGAAATTATAAGCCCCAAATTGGTTTACCTGAGATAAAGGCCGAAACCGATTCAACTACCCATGTTGCTAATAAAGGTAAAGGGCTCATCTCGATACTTGCTTTGATTGATATTCCATCAGTTCTCGAAGTAAATATTCCAACTTCCTGAAGTATTGAAGAATATATCTTACACTCTGGTTCGACTCCCGCTGGTTCTCTCGTTTATATATCCTGCAAGTCTGAAGAACCTATTCCTCGTCTCTCATTTCCCTACTTTCCAGTTTTTCTGTCTCCTGACGGTCAGTTCTCGGAACCTCTTTTGCGTCATCCTGAAGTGATCGAAAGGTCACTACACATATTTGGAAATACCCTCTACAATATCCAAGTCTCATCCCCTAGATTACCAATAGTTGCGGCTGGTGGGGGTGTTGTTGGAGGTGGTGCAGGAGGTGGCAGAGGTGGAGGAGGACATGGTGTTGGCGGAGGGGGGAGGAGGTGGTCAAGGGCCAACTCCACCTCCTAGGATATTCACTAAAGTAGTTGCTAGATATGCTCCTTTGGTCCTCCCAGTTCCACTCCACGACTTACCCAAAAATTATATGAAAAATCTGCCAAAATTCACAGGAGAGGGAGACCTAACCGCTATTGAACATATAAATTTCTTTGATCAATTCACCGATATCCTTGGCCTAGAGCATGAAGACATTTATTCAAGGCTCCTAGTCCAAAATTTGGAAGGACTGGTGAGAACTTGGTTCCGAGGACTGTCGGAAGGTTCAATAGGATCATATGACGAGTTAGAAAGTTCCTTTGTCAGGAAATGGGGAGAAAGAAAAGATTACCTTTATTATTTAACCGAATTTGGAGCTTTAAGAAATTAAAATTCAGAAACAATTCTTGAATTCACACAAATATTTAATAAATTATATAACAAGATCCCGGCCGAGGTTAAACCTTCCCAACCTGCAACAAAAGTAACTTTTGTCGAGGCTTTTGAGCCCGATTTTCCTCTATTATTGAGATAAAGGAGAGTTGTTGATCTCACTAGAATGCAAGACAATGCTGTAGAGATTGAGTCAAATATGATGGCATCGGGAAAGTTAAAAACTAAAATCGAAACGGGAAATAAAGAGACTAGAAGATTTAGAGAACAAGCAGGACCCTCTGGATCTGGGAGGTCCTCGGAAGATAAGATGGATGATATGTAAAAAATAATTAAAGAATTATCAAACAAAATTTCGAAGATAGAACTAGATCAATCTAAAGCATATCAGTTCGCTAGAAAAGATTTCAGGAGAAACCCTAAATCCCAAATACAACAAAGACCAATTAAAAATGAAGATCAAAAGATTCAGACTCCCTTTAAAAATGAAATTTTTTATTGGAGGAGATGACATACAAGAATTTGAGGAGTTAGAAGAAGATATGAACAATCTTGGCGATGACTTCCAACAACCTATTCTGACGAGACAAGATTATGAAAGGTCTTTAAACGCAAAATACCAGTCTAATAATGATGATAGCGTAAATATCACAGAAAATTCTGATTATCAAGGAATTGTTGATAATATAATGGTTGAGCTCCAACAGAAGTATAATTTGAGGCCTAGAAATAGAAATATAACAACTGCCCAACCGAAGAAAATATTTTCAAGAGGGGAAGCAGATGAGGCAGCTCCCAAAGCTGTTGAAAGACAGACCGTTAAAATAAAGGTCGTTGACACACAGTCTGCCAAGACAAAAACATCATAAACACCAGCTGCTAATACAAGAACAACGGAAGTTCCTACGGTTAAAACGCAGACTATCAAAGTAAAAGAAGTTGAATCACAGATTGTCAAAAAAAAAGAAACTAAATCACAGACTATCAAAACAAAAAAAATTGAAACACAGACTGCGGAAGCAAGGACAGCTAAAAAAAAAGCGACACATACCAATAAATAAGAAAGAAGTGAGATAGAGATCCAAACCAGAGAAACTGATAAAACAATAGGAAATTTCAGTCTGGAAAATGAGATTAATAAGATCAAGATTCCTGTACCTCTGGTCAAACTGGAAAAAAACCTTGCATACAGAAAACAAATTGCCAAATTGATAAATTTTCCAGATATTGAAAGTCGGGCCGATGTTATAAATTTAGAAGATGATAAACCAAATATAGTGTTTGGTCCGCGTTTTTAAGGTACTAGGGATTCTGTCACTCCTTTCTACATTACGCTAACTGTGCATGATCATCCGCTCCATAATTGCATGTTGGATTATGAAGCCTCCCACAATGTGATGCCCAAAGCTATTATGGATAGACTTGGTCTCGAAATTACCAGACCATACGGAGATCTTTATTCTTTTGATTCGAGAAAAGTTAAATGTTTGGGTATG
Source organism: Picea engelmannii (assembly GCA_009831015.1). NCBI lineage: Eukaryota > Viridiplantae > Streptophyta > Pinopsida > Pinales > Pinaceae > Picea > Picea engelmannii. The sequence continues at coordinate 12,001 of WSFP011330884.1, forward strand.
ATTAAGAATTTAGTGGTTAATCTTGCACAAATTCCTGTAAAAAGTGTTCTGATGGATGTGGTTGTTGTTGATATCCCTCCGAAGTATGGTATGCTATTTTCCAGGTCTTAGGGTGCTAATCTTGGAGGATCCCTTCAACTCGACATGACATACGCTACAATCCCAATCTTCGGCGGACAGTTCACCCGCCTGTACAGAGAAACGAGGTTGGCATACACAGTAAGTGATCCGCTAAATCCGAATAATTACCCTGTGTATGTCACAGATCAGGATTTAGGAAATTGTGTACTATCGATCGGTGATGATTTAGAAGAATGTATAGAAGAAAATTATACAGAAAAAGAAAAAAATACAAAAACAAATGAAAATGTAAATAAGATTGGAGTTTGGAAAATGTATTTCGATGGTGCTTCGTCATGTGAAGGAGTAGGAGTTGGAGTTTTGTTTGTGGCACCTGAGGATGAGTTTATTATTCCCTTCTCTTATAGATTACAGTGGGATATCGATTACACCAATAATGTATGGGAATATGAAGCCATGGTCTTGGGATTAGAGGCTACCAGGAAGCTGAAAATTGAAAACCTTATTTCTTATGGTGACGCAGAATTGATCGTAAAATAGATAAAGCAGCAGTACCAGGCCAAACACCTAAGGTTAATATCCTACAGAAATTGTGCCTGGGATCTGATTGAGAATTTTTTCTCATCGTTTAATATCCACCACATTCCCAGAGTTGAAAATCAACAGGCGGATTCCTTGGCCAAAGTCGTTGCGACGTTTGTACCTCTAATTGTATTCAAACTAAAATATCATATAGAAATGAGGCACAGACCATCGATACCAAACAATATACATCACTGGCAGGTATTTGAAGATGATGAGAAAATCAAACAATTCTTAGAAATGGTGGACGAATTTGCTGAAACCCATATTGATCAGGAAAATCAGAATGATCATGTCTGGATTATGCAGGAAGGTGAAGATCCTCAAGAGTTTCGAGATAAGATCGCTAATCACTACATGCTTGTACTAAAAAAAATCATATCCCCAAGGGTCTGATCCCTCTGGAGAGATTATTCGATCGCGATGACATTCCCTTAAAGTCTATTTTACAACCTCAGCCTGAAGAGGTTGAGGACTGTGATATAGGCACCAAGGAAACTCCTAAGCTTAAAAATATATAAATACCTTCCTCCTGAAGTAAAAATAAAATATGTCGAATTGCTCAAACAGTACAAGGACGTTTTTGCCTGGTCCTATGATGAATTAAGAACTTACGATACCACCATAATTAAACACAAAATTCCTCTGAAGCAGGGTGTTAAACCGTTCAGGCATAAGCTTAGACAGATAAATCCAATACTACTGCCTATAATAGAAAAGGAGGTAAAGAAGCTCCTGGACGCTAAAATCATTGTTCCACTCAGATACTCCGAGTGGGTAGCAAATCTAGTACCGGTAATAAAGAAGAACGGTGAAATCAGGCTATGCATAGATTTCAAAAATTTAAACAAATCATCCCTCAAAGATAATTATCCATTACCTAAAATGGATCATGTATTGGAAAAACTGGTCGGGGCAACTAGAATGTCCATGATTGATGGTTTTTCAGGCTATAATCAAATTGTGGTCCACGAGGATGATAAAGAAAAAACTGCATTCACCACCCCATGGGGTACCTTTATGTATGACAAAATGCCATTTGGTTTGATGAATGCAGGTGCCACTTTCCAACGAGCTATGGACATCGCCTTTGTCGGGGAAAGAGATAAGTTCATTGTCATTTATCTTGATGATCTAACTGTATTTTCTAAATCTGATGTAGAACACCTGCTACACCTCAAACAGACGTTTGCGAAATGTCGCAAATTCGGTTTGTCTTTAAACCCCAAGAAATCTCACTTTGCAATGCAGGAAGGTAAACTCTTGGGCCATATAGTATCTCGGGATGGAATTAAAATCGACCCAAAAAGGGTTGAATCTATAGATACTATCAATATTCCTAGAAATAGAAAAGAGATTCAATCATTTTTAGGAAAAATTAATTTTTTAAGAAGATTTATCCCAAACTTCGTTGAAATCGTGAAATTGATTACAGGTATGCTTAAAAAAGACAACGATATTAAATGGACGACCGAAGCCAAAGCGTCATTTGAGCGCATCAAGAAGGTCATAGGTGAAGCGCCGGTACTAGCAAGCCCAGATTATCTGAAAGAATTCCTAATTTTCTCATTCGCATCCAAACACACAATCGTTGCAGTACTCCTACAGAAGAACGAAGAAGGGTTCGAACAACTAATAGCATTCTTCAGTAAAATCCTTAAAGATGCAGATTTGAGATACAATATAATGGAAAAGCAGGCCTATGCAATGGTGAAGGCCCTAAAGGCTTTTAGGACCTATGTACTACATTCTAAAATAATTACATATGTACCCACCAATTCTGTTAAATATATACTGGTTCAACTCGATAATGACAGAAGGAGGGGCCGATGGCTTGTCAAAATTCAAGAATTTGATCTGGAGGTGAAACCAGCAAAGCTCGTCAAAGGACAGGGTTTTGCTAAGTTACTAGCTGAATCTAATTTCAGAGCGTTGGGAATAAAAACCTTGCAAGAGTGCAAAGGATTTCTGGACATAGACGAGTTCAATGATCAAATACCCACAACTCAAATCGAGGAGAAGTTCTCTTCTTCAGCCTGGTATAAAGATATAGTCTCTTACCTTACAACTCTGAAGTGCCCAGGCGATATAACTCCTTCTAAATCTAGAACGTTAAAGTTGCACGCAATAAAATATTGTATCATGGATAGCCAATTATATTGGAAGGATCCTCTAGGATTTTTACTGAGTTGTTTGGTAGAATCCGAAATAGAGAGAGTGATAAATGAATTTCACGAAGGAGTGTGTGGAGGTCATCACGCATGGAGAGCAACGGCCTATAAAATCCTCAGAGTAGGATATTATTGGCATAAATTATTTGTTGATGTGAATGCCAAAGATAGAGCCTGTAATCCCTGCCAAATGTTTTCAGGCAAGCAGAAGCTTCCTGCATTACCTTTGGTCCTAGTTAAAATAGAAGCCTCGTTTCAACAATGGGGGTTGGATTGTATCAGTGAAATCAATCCACACTCAAGCGCGCAACACAAGTGGATCCTGACCGCTACGGATTATTTCACCAAATGGGTAGAATCCATTCCAACCAAAAATGCTACAGATTCGGTGGTGATAAACTTTTTGGAGGAAAATATTTTATCCAGAGTTGGCTGCCCTCGGAAGATAGTTACAGATAATTCCCAGGCATTTAAATCTATGGAGATGGTCAGTTTTTGCCAAAAGTACAATATTGTACTAAGCCATTCTACATCATACTATCCTCTAGGCAATGGATTAGTTGAATCATCAAATAAAAGCTTGATCACCATAATTAAGAAAGTTCTGAACGAAAATAAGAAAGCTTGGCATGTTCATTTGAAATATGCTTTGTGGGCAAATCGTAGACACCAAGAAATCGATCGGGACATCCCCTTTTCAAATGGTGTATGGGATTGACATGGTATTACCCTTAAACCTGGGTCGGCCTGTAATGAAACTCTGGCAAGATGAAAATGAAGAGCCAAATCATGTCACCAAAAGAATAAATCAATTGATTGAAATCCAACAAAATAGGGCTGAAGTAGATGAAAAAATTTAGAAGTATCAGGATAACATGAAAGCCCTGTTTGACCAAAAAGCTAAAGATAGGGAATTCCTCCCCGATGACCTAGTTTTAAGGTGGGATGCTAGAAAGAAAGACTCGGGAAAGCATGGAAAATTCGACCATATTTGGTGTGGACCTTTCAAAGTCATAGCTTCCGAAGGGAAGAATTTGTTTTTGTTAGAAAATTTGGATGGTAAAATCTTCAACGCCCCTATCAACGGGTGTTACCTGAAGAATTTTATGCAATGATCGGTTTCCAAACTCTCACTGTACATACCGAGTTGTTTTCTTTGTTTTGATCCAAATTTTTTCACTTTTTCGGTAAGTTTTTACTTTCACTGTAAATAAAACCAGGTTAGTTGATTTCATAAAAAGAAAAATATAAAGATAAGTGACACATAGGGTTCTGTTACACGTAAATTCCTGACATTCTTCATGTTATTGTCATACAGGATACAAAAAAAAGAAAATCGAGAGATCAGAGACGTTATAAACCGACCTTCATGTATCAGAACATTGGCTCTTGCTCGACACAGGTGACAAATAAATAGTTTACTTGGATGAAAATATAAGAGTAGATCTAAGGTATGAACTTTTGCCCTGTTTAAATTTCCAAAGAAGTATCATTTAATATGACAAAGGTCTCATATGTAGAAGTATTGTCACCTAATCTATAACCAGAAGAATGAAAATTATGTTTTAAGTTACCAAGAGTTTCCTCTGGACAAAATAAAAATTAAATAAAACTTTAAATAAAAAACAAGCAATAAGAAGACCTTAAAGAACAAGTTTCAAGAATCGAGTGAAAAGTTTGTATAAAAGCAATCATGCTTGCAACAAAACATATGGAACCTTCATTCTTTTTCCCCGCTCGTTTTCAAAATTACATTTTCATGTGATTCTTGATATCATCCCATGGTCTTCACAGAGGAAAAAGGGTCTCACCTTAACTTTGAAAACTCATAAACGAATTTTCAAAAAATGAGAATATGTAAAAAAATTCTTATGATTCCTCTAATTTTAACTGAACGAAAAGTATGTCTAGGCTAATCCTGACTCTCTTATCCCTTCTAACAGGTTTAAACTAATCAGTTTCACTCAAGGAAAGTCCCTGGAAAATAAAAACTCCTCATGAGATCTTCCTTGTAGGCGAAGAGGTTTTGAAGGTCAGAGGAGGATTAGTCCAGAGTAATCAGAGTGAGTTGACAGACCTTTGTTGCTAAATTATAAACAGATATCATCCCTGGTATATTGTATACAAATTGATTGCCCCCACTTCATGATTTAAAAATATAAGGCAGATGGTGAAAGGAAATTCATAAAATGATTGCCCCCATCTTGTCCAAAAGAGATGATGAAAGGAAATTCATCAAATGATTTCCCTCATCTCAGTATTTAAATGCAAAATTACCAATTGAAGTGGTGAAAGGAAATTTAATATGGGAAATTAGATAACTTCACCGGGGTACTGAACAGGCTCACTGGCAGTGAAGCAATGTCTACGATATCTACAAGAATGTTATACATGAATTATAATGTACTCTGGTAATTGATTCCCTTTTCAACTAGATCTACATTCTAAGCTAACACGAGACTCCCTCTCTAAAAACACTGAAATTACTTTACCTTGATGCGAACAAAATTGAACAGTGCATGTTATAAAAATTAAGGTTGTTTTGATTATCTTAAGCAAATCTGAAGTCAGTTTTATGAAAAGGAAGCCATTGATAAGCCTAAACTCGAGAACAATAAATGGTTAAGTTTTGAAAGTTTCAGAGATAAGGATGAAATCTTAAGTTTTTCTGTGTTCCCTCTTTCGGAATTTGTTTCACAAAAATGCAATAATGACTCCATTTACAAAATAAAGAAACTTGGTCTACTATTCTTCACGTCCCGCAAGGAGACGAGATCCCTATATGGAGCCTATGTGGAAACATATATTTTTTCTAAACTTTAGACTTAAATAAGTTTAATTCTTTTTTAAATAAAGACACACAATCACTTGGATATCACCATTGAGGGGATCTTCTGTTTAATACAATGATCCTAAATGATTTAAAATTATGGATCCACCCACTAGTTGGAAGGTCAAATCACTAAAGACAATCTTCAAAATGTCGGGTCTCAGGGTTTCGCAGACCTAACACTCCAACATGTAATGAATCTCAATGTCCCGACATGCGAAATCGTGAAACTACTATAAGTTTTAAGCCATGTTAATTAAAGCATTAAAAATGATTAATACAAATTAATCACATCGCGACTTCACGATTCAGGTATCCATGCCTCAAGCGATCACCAAAGTCCCGATATACGAAATTGTGAAACTAGCTTAAATTAAACCAGGTTAATTAAATGATTAATAATCATTAACGATAATTAAATCATATCATGGCTTCGCATTTCGAGAATCATGTCTTGAACGACAACTTGAAATCCCGATAACCGAAGTCGGGAAACCCTTAATTAATCACGATTAATTAAAAGGTTAAACTCGATTAATATTAATTGATCAAATCACGATCTCGCGATTCGGGGATCATAACTTGAAATGAAATAAGATCGTCCGGGGCTCCAAACCCCGAAATGGATTAAGGTTAAACTTGATTAATTAACAGGATAAAACTTGATTTATTAACACCTTAAACGGTCTTATCTCCTGTAAAGTTTACGCTGGTTTGAAATACGGGTAAATTCAAATGATCTCTATGCTTTTCCCAGATCACGAAATATCGACCATTAATGACATTAATAGTTGATTTAGGGAAATTATTTCAAATAAGATCCCGCTTTCTCGCCCAAATCTTTTGAATAAATGAATTAAACGCGTTGTCAGAAAAGGTCTACGCATATTGATACGCTTAAGGCAAAGAAGATTTTTTCATTTTCTGAATTACATTCTCATTTTCACAGAGCTTGCTTAAAGAGATACTCAGTCATGTGTGTTTTCTGTGACAAATAGAAGGTTTGTTTTTTAGGACTGCTACCATGCTACCACGAAAAGCAGCTAAAGCGACTATTGAGAGTTCAGGCCAGAGTTTAGAGGTTATCTATGATACCTCACCCAAAAGTATAAACACAGTTAAAACCTGGACGAAATGTATTCAACATCCTACAGTACGAACCGATAAACTGCCCTAATGATTCAAGCGACAACGAAAAAGAAGACTTGTCTATCAAATACAAGACTATTGCTCAGGCAGAGATGCATAAGGTATCAACAAGGCCGAGTCTTTTACCCTACAATGACATGATTAAATGGGCACTAGATCATGTGGATATCCCAACTAGAACTATTTTCAATTCTCAGAAGGTATTTATTGGGTCATTTCGGCTGGAACACATACAGGTGATGTATAAGTTGTCTTCAACATCAAACTTCATCTACAATACCAATTTTATAGAGAATTTTAGCAAGAAGGAGTGTGATCAATATGGAAAAAATCTTGAGGATTTGATCAAGGACTAGTGCTCACGCCCCAAAAAGTTCAGAGTTGATGCTCATGACATATACTCAATCTAATCATTGCAACCATTGTTCATGTATATAGCCATGATGATGTGCAGACTATATGGAAAAGAGAACACAACCCATTTCTTTCTACCATGGGTGCTCATTATACACATAGTGGCCTAAGGTTATTCTTTCGACTGGGCCAAGATATTGTCGGAAATTACAGAATACTAGGCAAAGAAAGCCAAGGGGAAATCAACTTCATTTTTCATGTCAGCTTATTTTATGGACGCCATTTCTTTCATGACGCCTTTCTCGTTGATGGGTTGGAGTTGGACTCAAGATAGCGCAGACCCAATTCATATTTATCATTCAAAACTCTGGGAAGACAAGGCGAAATATTTCTTTTATGAAATCTGTAATTGGGTAGCGGTGTCGATGCACATTGCTATTTTTGGTCACCTGCCTCCTAGAATTTCAGACAAAGTTGTGGCCAACCTGGATAAAGTGGCAGACTGGTATATCGAAGAGCACTTCTCTTACATCAGTGTTTTCAGTTGTTCATTTCCCCCATACACTTTACCGCAATTTTTACGAGAGCGACTGGTGTGCCGCGAGGTCACACGACAAATTGTACTCAGCGGTATTAACAAAGAACTCAAAGGCGTGCAGAAAAAGGTATGGCCATCTTTTCCCTTACAGATTGGTGTATTTTCTTTATTGGATTTCGGCCACTCTACAATGGAAGTTGCGGCATTAGAAGAAATAAAATTGGTTAACATTGAATTTAAGAAGCACGACCCGCAGAAGGTTGTGGGTAACCATATGACCAGTTGCAATCTTAAAAAGTATGAACATGAAGAATCCCCTTGGGACTAAGTGTTCTAAGGGGTGAGATGTTACCAAGAAGTTCTGAGCCGAGTTCAAGCTCTATCACCTGGTAAAATGGTTGATTTTTACAACTTCCAAAAACACCGAAGGAGTAGTCTTCTGAAAGTATTACAAGGGGAAAACCTAATGTCTCCTACTACAGAGAAAACGGAGACCCAGAATCCAGAAGTCGAAAGCTCTAACAAACAAGAAGCCCCGGAAAACTCAGAAAAGTCTGAGATCTCAACTTAGAAAAAGGATATCCTGGCGACAGAGGTATCTGACGACCAGACCAAAGATAAACCAGAGACGTTAATAAAGCAAGGAGAATAGAGGCCATTGTCTTCACCAAATAAATCAACTATAGATGGATCCGAAAAACAGTTATGTACAGAAATCGGCAGCACCATTCAGGTTGTCACGCCATTGCAATTCACCAGAGGAAACCCTCATGTAGAGGTAATACTCATAGGAGATCTCACGCCCATCTCTATTTAAGAGATACCTCCCTCCGATTTCTTTTTCAATAAGAAAAGGAAAGTTGTGGTGAAAAAATAAATGCATCAGAAAGAGGGTGCGACTGTCAAAAAACACAGAGTATTATTGGTTGGACAGAATTTGGAAGATGAAGATTTTTCTACAGAGGTAGCCAGCTCTTTGGCAGCTTTTGCAACATCTAACCTATTCTCAGTGGATAATTTGAAAGAAAGACTGAAGCAGAGGAATCAGATGATAAGTCAGTTGCAGAATCAAATAAGGAATACAAAAAAGAATGTCAGAGAAGAAGTAAATAAAGGACTGGAACATGCTAGAGCTAGTGATAAACAAGAAATCCAATTGCTCAAGTCTAGTCTTGACGAGATGCATAAGAATATGAAAGTGAGCGAAAGACAGACTATCCAACCAGATGATTTGATAAAATAACTATAAGACAAGGCTAGTTCCACTGAGAAAAGGGTTGTGGATATAACATTGTTTCAAGCTCAAGCGTTGGAGGTGCTGAGGAAAATGGAAATATCTCAACAAATCCTGCTCTCTAAAGTAAAAATCGTCCAAAATCATTCTCAAGTGATGGATGAAGCATTAAGTAATATCGTTTTAAGAGAGAGAGAGAGGTTATTGTTTCCCGAAATACCTTCCAAGAAGCAGTTATATCATCAGCAAAAGAAGGAAGAGCTATGGCATCTGGGTTGTCCATTTCAATGCAAACTAGAGGTGATATTATACTAAAGACTTGGGAGTCAAACATAGCTGAAGGTAGGAAAATGGCTAAGGAATTGAAAGAATCTTGTGAAGAAGTTTTTTGTTCACTTAACAAAAAATTATTAGGCTTCGATAAAGAAGATAGTTCTGGGACATTGGGTTAGATTAATATAGCCAAACATCAGCTTGACATTAAAACAAATATGGAAGAAGCCCAAGCTGAAATATCACAGATAAAATAGGTCGATATTGGTCAAATAGATAGATGGCTAGTGAAGCCCAATCTACAAATGCAGTCTATTATTTTAGAAGATAGACGAATAGAAGAGAGATTGCCTCAGCTAGAAAAGAAATTATACATTTTTTAGGCTAATAATTTAACAGGGTCTTCTGGGTTGGTAGCCAAATTTGTGGGCAGGTGCATCAAATGTATTGAGCAGGGAAAAGGTAGTACCTCTGGAAACAAATGAATACAATATGTGTACATTTTCTATTTCAGATATAGAAGACAGGAAAGGAAAGTGTTCATACCAGCATAACGAGAAGATCGAGAAGATTGCAAATGAAACGTTTCGGTTTCCATATTTTGTAATTTTTATTGTTCTGAAGATAGAGGAATTCCAACCATTTGAGGTTGAGAACTTTTGTATAAATGCATATTCAAAAGGATGAAGAAATGGGATTCTTCTTTCCGGTTGTAATTGAGAAAACTCTCCTCATTGAGGATTAATACAAGTGCACACCGGAGATTCCACATTTCGTCCAGTTTGAGTTATGTGTTCTTCTGTCTTTTCACATTCCAGCATCTTTTATATACTTCTTTGATGAATTCCTAATCGCAATTTAGTACAACATCTACTGTGGTTATATTTCTTTCAGTTATCTAATAACAAACATACTTTCTTCTGTATTGGCTATTAGCAAATACAAGACCTGTGAGTTAATTAGATTACTATATTATATGCTTCATTAAAGATTACATTTTCTATCCTCTTCTTCTGTAACGAAGTAAAATTCTTCTGTATTTGATGCCTTGCTTTGTCTAACGGATTTATGTTTTTCTCTCATTACATCCAATATTTTTAATTTTAACTCAGACACGGAAAACGACCTCTGAGTTGTTATACTATTAATTCAATTTAAGGAATTTTTCTCACCTAACTGAGATAGAAAAAGAAAACTTTTACACTTTCCTTATTTCCTGATGCCTGACATTGTGCTTTGAGCCTTAAGTACAAAATTAGGAACAACAGTGATGATGGTGAAGGTCTTGAAGATCCACGACCTTCACCTCCTCCTTCTGCTTTTGTAGTTGTCCCCAATGGACCACTTTCTTCGTTGGCCTTCTATCGATCCATGTACATTTCTTCCACCATGGATTGCATTTTCATAAATGCTTGAAAGAAAGATTCTTTGGAACCAAAAGGATGTTCTCTTGGCAACTTTGGTGACTGATCCATGAGGATATTGGTGTCCACCCACCTTTTCCAACTGTCTCCTCTTAACAGTTTTAGTTCAGCACGTTCTTCTGTAATTCTTTGTAATTGTGGGTTCTACACTTCCAGGGTTGTCTCAAGCCCTACACATATTCCATGTGGATACTAGTGGCCAACCACCTAATCCAACTGAATTATTTTGGAATTTTTCATGTCAACACATCTTTGTGTACTTCCAGGGTCGTTTTGGGACCCTAAACAGTGTTTTTTTGGCGTGCCATAGTCAAATTGTAGACAAATTCAGAGTTTGATGGGATAATGTGTATTTATCAAAAAGACCTTCCCAACTGGCTATCACGTGCCTAAAATAGAGGTCGTATGCTAAAGTTACAACCCAGGGAAGTTGAGGTACCAATTTACCCATCAGGGACCACATAAATTTTGGCGTTTCATCTCCTAGGGTTAGGTTTTTGGATGTCAAGGGTTTTGGAATTCATGAGTAATGTTAAAAAGGCATCTGGAGCCTCATTGTAATCATTCTTCTTAGACGGATTCTCGTAGAAAGCCACATCTCTTCTCAGAGATAACTACCACCATTCGAGCAAGTTGTTTCCAGTTTTGCAATTTTACAATTTCAACCTATTTTATTTATTCAATAGAAGTTATTGTTCACTAGATATATGTTGTTGTTCTCTGTATCTCTGTGTTATTGTATTCAGTCTGTTATTCCTTTTGTTCCGCTAATAAATTTGGATAAGTGGTAGAAAAGTAGTCTGCTTTTCATTTATTTTTCTCTGTGCATGTCCCTGACAAGATCTGGGTACAAGAAGTTGGGACTTGAACCAGTCGAGCCTTCGCAAGATCGGTCATGCCAAGCCCGAAAACAACCCATGGGGGATGAGAAGAAAGATGATGGTGCATGAGATCCTTTTAAAATGTTTCTCGAGGAATCCCTTGCGTGACAAAGGAACGAAATGATGGACAACTTTGCACAGATCCTTCGGTGGCTACCCACTGGAGATGCATCTTCATCAAGCGGTCATCCAACCCCCTTCAAGGTGCAAGTAAATTTTGATATTCGATTATTTGAAGGACTAATAGATGTGGATGTTGTAGATAAATGGATGAATCTACTCGAAGGGTATTTTTCGGTCCACAATTTTTCTGACGGGGAAAATATTACTTTTGCACTCCTCAAGGTCATCCCCCATGTTAAAGATTGGTAGGATACATACTCTGAGAAAAGGGCCATAGATGATCTGAAATATTTGCAGTCACCCCCACATCAGATTCCTTCAGAGATTCCATTAAATATCATTACTACCATGTTGGAAGCTACGAGGACCAGTACACAAGATGGACCACACTGTGTCAGGAAAGGGACCAGATAGTACCAGATTTCACCAATATTTTCCTTACCCTATGCACCAAATTGGGTATCAAAGAATCTAAATGACATTTGGTGTTGAAATACCATGGTTGTCTGCATAGATACATTCAAACAGAAATGGATTTTCTGGACATCACATCATTATGTGTGACTTATAGATATGATGTCAAGATCGAGCAGAAATTTAAGCAGAAGAGGCGAGAGTCTGGATCTGCAAACTCCCCACAGCCAAAGCAAGGAAAAGGCAGACCCAACCCACAAAACAAGGGATAGATCAAATATGGTTGCTCTCAGGACAACCAATCCAAGTCGCAACCCAAGAAGGTTAATGAGAAGTCGAAGAAGGACATGAAAAAATGGTGTGAACACCATAAAATCCCTTGGCACAACACTGAAGAATGTCGCTCCAAGAAGTCATTGGTGGTCAAGCTGAAGGCTTCCGAGTCAAAGGAAAACAATGAACCAAATCCAAAAAGTGGGAAGTGGATCATTGATGTCGAACCCAATGCCACTATTGCTACCACCAATATCCACCTGGATTAGTCCAACCAAGCGAACCAGAAGAACCAACGAAAGGGGAACGTCTCTTTCACTCACAGCTGTGGGAACGCCTCTTTCACTCGAAGTCCAACCAAGCGAACCAAAAGAATGAGAGGAAAGGGAACACCTCTTTCACTCACATATGTGTGTAAAGGGAACTCTATTGCATTTCATTATCAATAGCGACAGTCAAAAGAACCTGATTTTAGCAGAGGTCGTCAAGCAGTTGGACCTACCGATAACACCGCACTCGCAACCCTACACCATTGGTTGGCTTCTCCAAGGATGAGATCTTCGCGTCAGCCAACAATGTTGTCTGCCCTACAACATCAAACCCTTCAAAGACGAGGTATTGTGTGATATTTCTCCCCTTGAAGTTTGTGATGTTCTTTAAGGTCAACCATATTTATGGAAGTGACATGTTGTGTATGAATCTAGACCCCACAGTGTTATTATTACTTTGGGTAGACAATTGTACAAGATACCGGAGGTAACACCGCCTACCACTATTTCTTTAATCTATGCTAAGAAATGCAGTAAGGTCATTTCACAGACCAGGAAGTTTGTCTTCTTTGTGATTCGTGCTCGCAGTAAGCAGAAGGTTGTCGCCACATCCGTGACCTATACACAAAGCCTCTCTTTGAAGTAGAAGCAAGTGGACGAGATCGTGGAAGAGTACAGAGACATCTTCTCCTCACCCACCGGGCTATCCATGCATTGCCAATTCAAGCATCCAATTGATCTAAACCACGGTGCCCTGCTACCTAATGGACCAGTGTATCGTCGCTCGTTGATGGAAAATGAAGAAATCAAGTGCCAGATCGAAGAGCTACTTCAAAAGGGGTACATCTGACCCAACTCCTTCACTTACGAAAGCCCAATTGTGTTGGTGCAAAAGAAAGACGGGACCTGGCGGCTCTACATTGATTACAAAGAATTAAACAAAATCACAGTCAGGAACCGATACCCAATTCCCGATATTAATGACCTTCTTGACCAACTCAAGGGGGAAAAGTTCTTTAGCAAGATTGACCTAAATTATGGATACCACCAGGTTCCCTGATTCATGATTCGTGCAAGCCTACCACCAATGGAAACATTACATTCTGGGAAAGGAGATAATCATCCACACTGATCACAAACCTCTGCAGTTCATACAAACACAGGGGAAGTTGCAGAACGATCCCCATCAAAAGTGGTCTGCATACCTACAACAGTTAAATCTCAACATCAAGTATAAGACAATGAGCACAAATCATGTCATTGACTGCCTTGGTCACCCTCCCGTTGTTGCATTCACCACAGTGCTCCATTCCCATGGGCATGAGGCATCTAAGTGGCCCCATCTTTATCAGTGTGGCCCTAAATTCACCACCACCTATCAGCTCTTGGGTACAAGAGCAAATCTCACCAATTTTCACATCCAGGATGGACTGTTATGCCATATAGGCCACCTCTGTGTTCCCACAAGCGAGCATGCAGAGCTAATTTGGGAGGCTCACTACAGTCGGATGGCAGGACATTTTGGCATGGAGAAAAATGTGGTTGTTCTACAGAAACATTTTTATTGGCCAAAACTTCGACAAGACGTCGGCAAGTATATCATATCTTGCACTTCATGTGCCATTTCCAAGCCAACCATCAATAAGCAAGGCTTATGCACCCCTCTTCCTACTCCCGAGAGGCCTTGGGAATCCATCTCAATGGATTACATGTCTGGCCTTTCGTCCACCAAGCATGACAATGATTATGTATTTGTGGTGTTTGATCGGTTTTCAAAGATGGACATTATCACAGCCTGCGAGAAGAGAATCATAGCGGCAGATACTGCCAAGCTTTTCTTCGAACATGTGTGGGTCCATTTTGGGATACCACATACCATCACCTCAGATTGGGAAAACAAGTTCCTCAACACATTTTGGTTGAGTCTCTCGTCACTATTGGACAATAAGCTCACTAAATCCACTGCTTTCCACCCCCAAACCAATGGCCATACACAGGTCGTCAATCGTATGATTGTGCACATCCTATGCATGTAAAACTCTAAGCATCCGCGTACATGGGATGAGAGTCTTCCCTATGTTCAACACACCTAAAACGGGGCTCTCTATAGCTCCACCGACCATAGCCCATTTTAGGTAGGGTTGGGATTCCAACCCTTGGGTCCCATTGATGTTGCACTACATCTTGCAACCACATGGTCATAATCTTCCCATGTTCATTCTGAGGCCGACAAAGCCACCAGATTCATTGAGAGGATTCAGCACATCCGCCAATAGGTCCATGAGATTTTTCATAAAGCCAATGCTAAGTACAAGTAGCGCCATGATGAACATTGAGTATCGCACCAGTTTCAAGAGGGAGATAAGGTCTGGTTATATTTGTAGAAAGAGCTCCTTATGGGGCCCCATAGAAAGCTCCACCCACTTTGCTATGGACCTTACACTGTCACCAAGGCTGTGAGTAGCAATGCTTTTGAGCTCAACACTCCATCCTTCCTTGGCTTACACCCAATGTTCAATGTGGACCTCCTTCAGCCATATTTTCCACCATTATTGGACACCTCCAAGATCGCATAACAATTGCCACCAACATAGCTCAACCCTGACTACATGGACCATGCATCCATTGATCTAATAGTGGACACACAGGTCAAGGGCACTCACCAGTAGAGGATCCAGCTTTATCAGGTTGTCAAAGCAGGGAAGCTCCTACACCAAGGAAAGTGGCTCACCTAGGGCAAAATAAATTCAGTAGAAGTTTCCTCACCGGATGAGGGAACTCAATGCAATGGAGACCATTGCTTCCTAAAGGGGGAGGACTGATCCAGGTGGATATTGGTGGCCACCCACCTTTTCCAAATGGCTCCTCTTGACAGTTTTTAGTTCAACACGTTTTTCTATACTTCTTTTTAATTGTGGGTTCTTCTATATATATTGTTGTTCTCTGTATCTCTGTGTTATTGTATTCATTATGTTATTCCTTTCATTCTGCTCATAAATCTGGATCAGTGGTATCAGAGCGGTTTGCTTTTCATTTATTTTTCTTCGTGCATGTCCCCGACAAGATCTAGGTATACGAAGTTGGGACTCGAACCAGTTGAGCCTTTGCAAGATCATCCTCGTCGAGACCAAAAACAACCCATGGGGTGCGAGAAGAAAGATGATGGAGCAAGAGATCATTTTAAAATGTTGCTTGTGGAATCCCTTGTGTGACAAAGGAACGAAATGATGGACAAATTTGCACAGATCCTTCGATGGGTGCCCAGGGGAGACGCATCTTCATCAAGCGGCCATGCAACCCCTTCAAGGTACAAGTAAATTTTGATATTCCATTATTTGAAGGATTGATAGATGCAGATTTTGTAGATAAATGGTTGAATTTGCTCGAAGGGTGTTTTTCGGTCCACAATTTTTTGACAGGGAAAAGATTACTTTTACACTCCTCGAGGTCGTCCCCCATGTTAAGGACTGGTGAGATACTTACTCTGAGAAAAGGGCCATAGAGGAATCTGCAATATTTGCAGTCGCCCCCACATGAGATTCCTTCAGGGGTGTCATTAAAGAACAATACTACCCTATTGGAAACTATGAGGACCAGTACACAAGATAGGCCATGCTGCGTCAGGAAAGGGACTAGACAGCACCAGATTTCACCAATATTTTCCATACCCTGTGCACCAAATTGGGTATCAAAGAATATGAATGGCATCTGGTGCTCAAATACCGCGGTTGTCTACATAGATACGTTCAAACATAAATGGAGTTTCTGGACATCGCATCATTAGGTGCAGCTTATAGATATGTTTTCAAGATCGAGCAAAAATTTAAGCAGAAGAGGTGAGAGTTTGGATCTGCAAACTCCCCACACCCAAAGCAAGGAAAAGGTGGCCCCAACCCACAAAACAAGGGACATAGAAAATATGGTCGCTCTCAGGACAACCAGTCCAAGCCGCCACCCAAGAAGGGTAATGAGAAGTCGAAGAAGGACACGGGTAAATTGTGTGAATACCATAAAATCCCTTGGCACAACACCGAAGAATGTCACTCAAACCAGTCACTAGTGGCTGAACTGAAGGCTTTCGAGTCAAAGTCATATTTTGACTCCGAATCAAATCCAGAAAGTGGGAAGCAGATCATCAATGTCGAACCCAGTGCCACTATCGC
The DNA here is from genome assembly GCA_009831015.1 of Picea engelmannii. Lineage (NCBI taxonomy): Eukaryota > Viridiplantae > Streptophyta > Pinopsida > Pinales > Pinaceae > Picea > Picea engelmannii. Next base: position 28,760 of record WSFP011330884.1, read on the forward strand.
TACCACCAATATCCACCTGGATCAGTCCAACCAAGCGAACTAAAAGAACCAATGGAAGGGGAATGCCTACTTCACTCATAGATGTGGGAACGCCTCTTTCACTCAAAGTTCAACCAAGAGAACCAGAAGAACCTGAGGAAGTGGAACACCTCTTTCACTCATAGATGTGGGTAAAGGGAACTCCACTACATTTCATTGTCGATAGCGGAAGTTAGAAGAACCTAATTTCACTAGAGGTCGTCAAGCGACTGGACCTGTCGATAACACTGCACCCACAACCCTACACCATCATTTGGCTTCGCCAAGGACAAGATCTTTGCGTCAGCCAATAGTGTTGTCTACCCTACAACATCAATCCCTTCAAAGACGAGGTATTGTGCGATATTTCTCCCCTTGAAGTTTGTGATGTTCTTTTAAGCCAACCATATTTGTGGAAGCAACATGTTGTGTATGAATCTAGACCCTGCAGTGTTATTATTAATTTGGGTAGACAATTGTACATGATACCAGAGGTAGTGTCACTTACCGCTATTTCTTTAATCTCTGCTAAGCAATGTAATAAGAGAATTTCAAAGACCAGGAAGTTCGTCTTCTTTGTGATCTGTGCTCGCAGTAAGAATAATTTCATCACCACATCTGCGACCTCGACACAAAGCCTCTCTTTACAGCAGAAACAAGTGGACGGGATCATGGAAGAGTACATAGAAATCTTCTCCTCACCCACCGGGGTACCGATGCACTGCCAAGTCAAGCATCTAATTGATCTAACCCCCAGTGCCTTGCTGCCTAATGGACCAGTCTATCGTCGCTCGCTGATGGAAAATGACGAAATCAAGTGCCATATCCAAGAGTTACTTCAAAAGGGGCACATCCAACCCAACTCCTCCCCTTGCAGAAGCCCAATTGTGTCGGTGTAGAAGAAAGACAGGACCTGGCAGATCTGCATTAATTACAAAGCATTAAACAAAATCACAGTCAGGAATCGGTACACAATTCCCTGAATTGATGACCTTCTTGACCAACTCAAGGGGGAAAAGTTCTTCTTGACCTAAATTTTGGCTACCACCAGGTTCCCATCGAACCAACTGATGTATGGAATATAATTTTCAAATCTAAAGAAGGTCTCTTCAAATGGCTGGTCATTCCCTTTGGCTTAACAAATGAACCAACTGATGTTTGATGACCTTCTTGACCTAAAGTTTGGTTACCACCAGGTTCCCATCGAACTAACTGATGTATGGAAGACAACTTTCAAATCTAAAGAAGGTCTCTTCAAATGGTTGGTCATTCTCTATGGCTTAACAAATGCACCAACAAATTTCATGAGATTGATGGATGATGTATTGAGACCCTTCACCAACTCTTTTGTGTTGGTACATCTGGATGACATCCTCATCTTCAACGAAACTTGGGAGGATCACATGCAGCATATTTAGTAGGTTTTGCGCACTCTGCGGTAGCACAAGCTATATGCCAACTTGGAAAAATGCTCCTTTGGCATGAATAGGGTCCAATACTTGGGCTACATTGTTGATGAGCATGGGGTACATGTGGATCTAGCTAAGATCTAAGTCATTCATGACTGGCCAACCCGACCACACTAACCGAGCTTAGAAGATTCTTATGACTTGCCAACGTCTATCGAAGGTTTGTATTGGGATTCTCCCATATTGCATGGGCCCTTAGCCAAGTAACCAAGGGCGATGGCAAGGCAAAGTTTGCATGGGGGCAAGCACAACAACAAGCATTTGATAATCTGAAGCATCGCTTGTGCTCAACTCCAATACTCTCCTTAATTGATCTGCAACAACCATTTGAGATTGAGATTGATGCCTCCGACTATGTTGTCGGCGCAGTTCTCACTCAGCATGGTCATCCAGTAGCATATCATACTGAGACACTCTCAGATACTATCCGTAAATGCCCCACCTATGAAAAAGAAATGTATTCCATTGTGCAAGCCTATCGTCAATGGAAACATTACATTCTGATAAAGGAGACAATCATCCACACTAATCACAAGCCTCTGTAGTTCATACAGACACAGGGGAAGTTGCAGAATGATTGCCATCAAAAGTGGTCCACATACCTACAACAGTTCCATCTCAACATCAAGTATAAAACATGAAGCACAAATCATGTCGTTGACTGCCTCAGTCGCCCTCCCATTGCTGCACTCACCACAGTGCTCCATTCATGTGGCCATGAGGCATCTGAGTGGCCCCAACTTTATCAATGTGAGCCTGACTTCGCCACCACCTATTAGCTCTTGGGTACAGGAGTGAATGTCACCGATTTGCACATCCAAGATGAACTTTTATGCCATCTAGGCCACCTCTGTGTTCCCACAATCGAGTGTGCAAAGCTAATTTTGGAGGCTCACTACAGTCGGATGGCAGGACATTTTGGCGTGGAGAAAATTGTGGTTGTTCTACAAAAACATTTTTATTGTCCAAAACTTTGACAGGACGTAAACAAGTATATCAGATCTTGCATTATTTGTGCCATTTCCAAGCCAACCATCAAGAAGCAAGGATTATACACCCCTCTTCCTACTCCCGAGAGGCCTTAGGAATCCATCTCGATGGATTACATGTCTGGCCTTCCATCCACCAAGCACGACAATGATTGTGTATTTGTGGTGGTTGATCGGTTTTCGAAGATGGCCATTATCACAGCCTGCAAGAAGAGCATCACAGTGGCAGATATTTCCAAGCTCTTCTTCGAACAAGTGTGGGTCCATTTTGGGATACCATAGATCATCACCTCGGATCGGGACAACAAGTTCCTCCACACATTTTGGTCTAGTCTCTGGTCACTGTTGGAAACCAAGCTCACTAAATCCACTGCTCTCCACCCCCAAACCGATGGCTAGACAGAGGTCATCAATCAGATGATTGTGCACATCCTGCGCATGTACAACTCTAAGCATCCGCGTACATGGGATGAGAGTCTTCTCTATGTTCAACACAACTACAACAAGGCTCTCCATAACTCCATTGACCATAGACCATTTCAGGTAGGGCTGTGATTCCAACCCTTGGGTCCCATTGATGTTGCACTACCTCTTGCAACCACTCAGGCAAAATCTTCCCATCTTCAGTCTGAGGTCAAAAAAGCTACCAGATTCATCGAGTGGATTCAACACATCTGCCAACAAGTCCATGAGATTTTGCAGAAAGCCAATGCTAAGTACAAGTAGCTCCATGATCAACATGAAGTACACACCATTTTCAGGTGGGAGACAAGGTCTAGTTACATTTGCAGAAAGAGCACCTTACGAGGCCCCATTGGAAGCTCCACCCACTTCGCTATGGACCTTACACTATCACCAACGCTGTGGGTAGCAATTTTTTTGAGCTCAATACTCCACCCTTCCTTGGCTTACACCCAATGTTCAATGTGGACCTCCTTTGGCCATATTTTCCACCATTATTGGACACCTTCGAGATTGCAGAATAGTTGAAACCAACAGATCTCAACCCTAACTGCATGGAACATGCATCCACTCATCTGATAGTGGACACACAGGTCAAGGGCACTCGCCAGCAGAGGATCTAGCTTTATCGGGTTGTCAAAGCAGGACAACTCCTATACCAAGGAAAGTGGCTCACCCGAAGCCAAATTCAACAAAATTTTCGTCACCCAATGGGGGAACTCAATGCAATGGAGACCATTGCTTCCTAAGGGGGGAGGACTGATCCAAGTGGATATTGGTGGCCACCCACCTTTTCCAATTGGCTCCTCTTGACAATTTTTAGTTCAACATGTTCTTTTGTACTTCTTTTTAATTGTGGTTTCTATACTTTTGAGGTTGTCTGAATCCCTACACATCTTCCAGGTGGAGATTGGCGGCCGCCCACCTAATCCAACTAGCTTATTTTGGAAGTTTTCATGTCAACACATCTTTTTGTACTTCTAGGGCCATTTTGTGGCCCTAAACAATGTTTTTCTGGAGTTCCATAGTCCAACTATATAAGGAGTCAGAGTTTGATGGAATAATTTTTAGTTATCGAAAATACCTTTCCAACGGGCTATCACGCACCTAAAACGGAGATCGTATGCAAAAGTTGCGACCACGGGAAGTTGAGGTACCAACTTACCCATCGAGGCCCACCTAACTTTTGGTGCTTCATCTCCTAGGGCTAGGTTTTTGCATTCATGAGTAATGTTAAAAAGGCCTCTGGAGCCTCATTATAATCATTCTTAGACGGATACATGTAGCAAGCCACATCTCTTCTCAGAGATAGCTACCACCATTCGAGCAAGTTGTTTCTAGTTCTGCAGTTTTACAGTTTTAGCCTATTTTATTTATTCAATAGAAGTTATTGTTCACTGGATATTTGTTGTTGTTCTTCGTATCTCTGTGTTATTGTATTCAGTCTATTATTCCTTTTGTTCTTCTCATAAATCCAGATCAATGACACCATTTCCTTTCTTCGGAATATGTGTCCAATCTCGAGTTTAGCTTCTTCCAACAATCCTTCATCTTGCTCGAGTCTAGATCTTGTAAGCACTTACCTATCAACCCTGCTCTAATACCACTTGACCTGAAAATATTAAGTTACCAATTCAACCATTAGTCCTTAATTGATAACAAATCTTTTTCAGTTTCCAAGATATTTAAATTGACAGTGCACTTTGCAATGTCATGTGGATTGTTTCACTTAACTAAACTCTTAGACTTATGAACATAAACTTGCTTAAGTCATTCTTCATAAGTGAATTTGTGAGATGTAAAGAAGAGATCATGAGAGAAAAAATATCAACAAAAACACACCAAAACTTGATAATGGAGTTCACCAGACATCCTGGCTACGTCTCTGGATCCACTCCCAACAGTGAGACCACTTTTCATTCATCTCAAAATGCTGAAATAATACAAAGAAAGGCTTAAAATTCAACTTTTGAAATCACCTTTCAGTTCTACAACTCATAAACATAAATGGAACCTGTCACTGGATTCTATAGGAAATTCAGAGACTTTTAAGTATAGACTCATATATACTTGGCTCGGCTACAAAGTCTCTAACAACACTTTTCTAATCAACTACTCCAAATGAAAAACAAAGGTCAGATTTAGACTCCTCTCGAAATTTTGAGACTTTTTCATATAAACTTGATATACTTTTGCACAGACTCTCGAGACTCCCCCTCTGGCACAAACTCCAATGTTGCGTTGGTCTATACAGTGTCGATCTATGTGCCAACAACCTCCTCCCTGCATCGATTTGCATGCCAATTTAATGAGATAGCAAATTTGTTTTAACCAAAACTCAATTTTGGTGGAATTCTGGATAATACGGGCAATTTGGCACATTAGCAAAGCTTTTGGTGGCAGACAACAGGCCTGACGGAGGTCAAGGGGTGGATCCCACCGGCCGGCTACATATGTGATTTAAATATATTCGGTTGGGATTTATGGTGTGTTGGCCCGACCCTTGGGGTCAAAAAATTTTGAACCCAAGCCTTCTTGGGCTTCTAGAAGGTGCCACGTGGCACCTCCAGATTGGTCCATGTGGTAGCCTCCCATTGTTCGCCTCTGCCAACTCACCGCTAGTTGTGCAGAGCCTAACACATCACTTTCCTAGTCACCATACTGCCTGCCACTTGGCTGACACATCATTGTACAACCTACCATGTGGTACGCTTTCAATGGTGCCACATGGACCATACAGATGCCATGTCATTTGTACAGATGACACGTGGTAAAATTTTACTGGTCCAACTGGGTGTCGAAAATGCCAAAACTCAGTGACACATGGAAGCCTCTCGTGTTGCCATGTTAGCATGCTAACATAAACATGATGTCACCCTATGCCAAATCAGTTGTATGGATGGCCACGTGGCAACCTTTGGGCCTGCCACTTGGCACCCATGTTTTGATTTTTTCTCTTATTTTACCGAAACTTCAAACTGCTATATCTTCCTCATCTGACATTTGTTTGAGGCGATTCATGCGTTGTTGGAAAGATCTCGTCAAGCCCTACGCAACCGTGTCATCTATTTTATCATTTGATACTATTTATTTATTATAAATCACAGATCCTTCTAGATCATTCCTCCCCACTGGGAAGCTTTTGGACCTCCAAAAGTATTTATACATCAATCAAGTGAGGGCATTGCCTCCCCACTTGTCCAGAATCCACCCATTGTGAATGGATAGTGAAAACCTGGTGCATCACAACAAATTGTCCAACCATGATAAAAGTTGCAATTACATTGTTGATATAAACATTTATTTCCCTACTTCCACAATCTCTTGCATTCACTGTCATGCCTATTAACCAGAAATAACTAACAAGCAATAGTAAGGAATACATTGTTTCCAAAGGAAATGAATCAACAAACTGTTTTATCTTCTGAATAGTTTGACCAAATGAATTCACCAACTCATGCTTATGACCTAGATCACAACCTGGAGAAACATCGTATACATTTTGATCTCTTTGTTTCTCAAACATGAGGACAAGAGATTTGCTAGCGTTGACAAGTCTCTTTATTTGTCATGTACACACTACAGATTAATTAGTTTTAATCTTGTGATATTTAACAATATATTCAACATTATCCTCGAAAATATGATATTTTTTGTCCTCGTGATAAAATATGGTTTTCTTGTCATATAGATATGGGCTACCTAAGACTATTCTGCATATGTCGAGAGGGACAACATCCAATACAACCTCATCAATAAACTTGGAAGTAAAAATTTAAGTGTACACTTTCTAGTTACTTGCAATCGAGTGTCCTTTTGTACCCAACCCAAAGGGTAAGGCTTCTTATGAGGTTCAATCTTTAATCCCAACTTCTTAACAATAGATTCAGAGATCAAATTAACTTGAGACCCACTGTCAAACAAAATATCTACCTTTGTGTGCTACACTATGACTCTTACATGGAAAAGCTCATTTATTTTCTTATCATCATTTTCAAACTTAGAACATTGAACATACTTGAACTAGCAAATAATATACCTTTGACACCCATAGAGGCAATTATTGTCCCATCACCTGAATATGACTCTAAGTCATGTTGCACTGTAGCAACAATCTTTTGTTCCTCCTTGTTCTCGAACTTTTTTGGTAGCAATTCAGGATGCAGGTTCCAACACTTAGCCTCCACGTGCCCTTTCTTACCGCAATGAGGACATGTAGGCTTCTCCACCTCTCTCTTTAATGTGGTTATCTTCTTACCCTTCTCTTTTCCTTTCAACTATTTCTTGAACTTAGGTGGCTTCTTATGAGAATGAGAAGGCTTTTTAGAATGCTTATTTTTGGAAGAATGTTCACTTGCACCATCAGTAAATGATGATGATGATGATGGTGAAGAAGGTCCTGAAGTCCACCACCTTCACCTCCTCCTTTTGCTTTTGTAGTTGTCCTCGATGGACCACTTTCTTCCTTGGACTTCTTTCGATCCATGTACATTTCTTCCACCATGGATTGCATTTTCATAAATGCTTGAAAGAAAGTTTCTTCGGAACCAAAAGGATGTTCTCTTGGCAACGCCATTTGCCTTCTTCCGAATATGCATCCAATATTCGGATTAGCTTCTTCCAACAATCCTTCACCTCGCTTGAGTCTAGCTCTTGTAAGCATTCATTGTCAACCATGCTCTAATACCACTTGATCTGAAAATCTTAAGTTGCCAATTCAACCATTAGTCCTTCATTGATAACAAATCTTTTTCAGTTTCCAAGATCTTTAAATTGGAAATGCACTTTGCAATGTTATGTGGATTGCTCCACTTAAATAAACTCTTAGACTTATGAACATCAACTTGATAAGTGAATTTGTGAGATGTAAAGAAGAGATCACGAGAGAACAAATATCAACAAAAACACACCAAAACTTGTTAACGAAGTTCACCAAACATCCTGGCTACATCTTCAGATCCACTCCCAATAGTGAGACCGCTCTTCATTAATCTCAAAATGCTAAAATAGTATAAAGAAAGTCTTACAATTCAACTTCTGAAATCACCTCTCAGTTATGTAACTCAGAAATAGAAACAAAACCTGCCACTAGATTCTACAGGAAATTCTAAGACTTTTAAGTATAGACTCAACTATACTTGGCTCGAGTATAAAGGCTATGAAAACACTTTTATGATCAACAACTCCAACTCAGAAACATAGTTCAAATTGAGACTCCTCTCGAAATTATGAGAATTTTGCGTATAAACTCGATATACTTCTACACAGGCCCTCGAGACTCCCCCTCTGGCACAAACTCCAATGTTGTGTTGGTTCGTATAGCCTTGATCTGCATGCCAACAACATTCTCCCTTCATCGATTTCCATGTTGGTTTAAATAAAGCATGGACTTGTTTGAACTAAAACCTAATTTTGGTGGAAGTGTGGATAGTTCGGGCAATTTGGCACATTGGCAGAGCTTTTGGTGGAAGGCGTCAAGCCTGGCAGAGGTCAAGGGGTCGATCCCACTGGTCAACTACATATGTGATTTAAATATATTCGACTGGGATTTTATGGTGTGTTGGCCTAGCCCTTGGGGCCGAAATGTTTTGAACCCAAGCCTTCTTGGGCTTCTAGAAGGTACCACGTGGCACCTCTCAATTGGTCCATGTGGCAGGCTCACATTGGTCGCCTCTGCCAACTCACTGCCAGCTATGTGGAGCCTAACACGCCACCTTCCCAATCACTATACTTCCTATCACCTGGCCGCCATGTCACTATATGTCCTACCATGTGGCATGCTTTTAGTGGTGCCACGTGGATCGTATGGATGCCACGTCCTTTGTATGGATGATAGGTGGAAATTTTTTATTGGTCCAACTAGGTGCCGAAGACGCCAAAAATGAGTGACACATTGCAACCTCTTGTGCTTTCACATCAGCATGATGTCACCCTATTCCAAATCAGTTGTACAAATGGCCACGTGGTAGCCTGTGGGCCTGCCGCGTGGCACCCATGATTTTCCTTTTTCTCATATTTTTCCAAAACTTGAGACCACAATATCTTCCTCATTCGATGTTCATTTGAGGTGATTCACACGCCGTTGGAAATATCTGTTTGAACCCTATGCCATGATGTCATCTGTTTTAGCATTTGAGACTATTTATTTTTTAGCAACCATAGATCCTCCTGGATCAACAAACTTCATACAAAAATTAAGCCTCCAATAACAACTATTCTCATATATTACATGGATTCATTTGATGGAGTGTTTGGCTTCCAAATTAGACAAAAAGATCTCCAAAATATTCAGAAAACCCAAAAATTGACAATTAACATTGAGAAGAACATGACCACAATTGGTAAAATCAATCAACCTAGTTATTTTAGAGCTACAACTGTCAGATATGAGGCAAGATATAGAACAGTAATTGTTGTTGAGTTTGTGCCTAATCCCGTAATGACATTAACAAAAGCTATAAAGTGCACATAATATAGTTTCTCACAATAATATACAGTAATGCAAAACATATTAGTGTAACTAGAAAGGGCTCAACATAATAGGAATCCATCAAGAGGAAATGGTGAATGGGATAGGCCAAGAGTTCCTTAGAACCAATAATAGAATTATAATTAGAATCAAAGAAATATTGTTCCTTTAAATAATAAAAACACGGTTGATCATGAAATATTTCATTGGTGCAATGCTTTTGAAGATGCTCATGATCAATATTCATGCTCTATAGCTAAATAAATTATAAGACAATCAAGAGAAGAATCAAGCAAGGTTGACACTATGGATTTTGTAGGTGAAGGAAGGGATGTCATCAATAATGTTATGGCAAAGGAATTTAATGTATCTAAGGACCAAATGAAGCATATTAAAGGAAATAGAATTGATTTAGATGGCATTGCTCAAATGTTTGGTGAGAATCTTTCTAAGGAAGAAAATAAGAAGAAGGATACATGAGAAAGAATTGATCACCCATTAGATGATAAATAAAACAAGTCAACAAGAGCTTGATGTAGGAAAGAAAATCACACAAGGGGATCCTATAATTAAACAACCTACTCAAACAATATGAACTGTTGGCGAGTCTTCATCAATAAGACTTTCAAGGAGTATGTGTAGTGATGTGAACATTGACTTAACCCAAGTCTTGATTAAGGAAAATGTGATAGTTCCTTTTCTCGAACTAGCAAATATTCTAACACAAAAAGAAAAGCTCGAGAAATTTATTTATTTTGAAGAAGTGACTGAAGATGATCCTATAGTGTTGTAGATGATGAACCAAGGAAGAAAGAACGGTAGTCACAATCCTTTCTGCATCTCTTTGTTGGTAAATGACATGTTGTTGCACAATTGCATGATAGATTCAAGGGCTCAAGGTGATGAAC
>ML842989.1:3908-42981 GCA_009831015.1 Picea engelmannii
AGCATCCTATTACAACAACAAGTTTCTTACTGGAAAACACTTTTAATGTGCAACAATTGTCCACATTTTCTTCATCTTTTAACACAATGATACAACATCCAGGTACTAAATTTGATGGTACTGTTCAAAATTCAAGATCTTAAAGGCTGCAAAATACATCGTCTGAGATGACAACAACAATTTGAAATCTTCTTTGATGTTTTTAACTTCTTCCTGCCAAAAATGAAGTGAAAGAAACCAATGCCATTCAAGGAGACCACATACAACTGGATTTTATGAATATGATTGAAGTTCCGATTGAAATTTGTGTGCGAGAACCAAGCAATTTTGTGTGTAACTGAGCAATTCATGGGATATTTTGTGTGTTGTTGAGCAACATACCCCGAGTTGCTACTATTTGATTCACTGCATTCCACACCATAGCCATAATCCCAAGTCTGTTCAAAGTTATCAGAGTGAATGCAATCAGAATTAGAGATACAGATGCTTGTTGTCCACGAGAAACACCATTTCCTTTGTTGGTCAATGGAAGCAAAACATGGCATATAAGAGAGCATAAAATAAGCAAGATGAAACACACATTAAACCAAGCACATCATTCATACACTTGACACAATGATTTATGTGGAAACCCAAATCAGGACAAAACCACGGGCAATGATTATCGGTCTTCTTCTTATTCAAGGGAGAACTACAATAGCCTTCTTAGGCATACAATCATCCTCTCCTCACATACTCGTTGCTCTGCTCTATTCTTGTGTGAATGGCATAATTTTATTTTTTTTAAAACCCCAACATCAGTCGCTCTAGCGACTAACATGTGTGTCGCTAGTATTTCCATTTGGTCACAAACACCAACGTGTTAGTCACTAGATCGACCAATGTGTTAGTTGCTAGAGCGACCAACGTGTTAGTCGCTTGTATTGCCATTTGGTCCCAAACTAGGTCACTTGGTCGTTCTAGCGACTAACTAATCCTCCTTCGTTTGACCTTTTTAACTGATGGTTTGGTCGCTCTAGCGACTAATATTCGTCATTCTACCGACTCAGAGTGGTTTATTGACTAAGTTTGTCAGGGTTTTCTTGGTCACTCTTGCGACTAATATTAGTCGTTCGACCGACTAACATTCATCGCTAGCTGAATTTTTCCCTATTGCGAATAGGCTTCTTTTCCCGGTCGCTATACCAGCAAAGATCCATGTGTGGCCGCTAGACTGGCGAATGGATCCCGACGAAAAAAAAAATCATCTTGGTCGCAAAAACAACTCTATGCCAACGAAAATTCACCTCTACTTCGTCGCAAAAACATTCAAATTTAATAGTGTCAAGTTGCATTTGCAATTGCTTAAGTTATGGTGTACTCATCCAATAAGGGATCTTAGATACTGGAGTTGCTCCATGCATCAGATTGATGGAGAAATCAATATTTCTTTTGGGTGGCAATCTTGGTATTTCCTTAAATACATCTTCAAACTCTTTTAGAACTACATAATCTTCAAAATTTGGCATCTTCTCTTTAGGTATCTCTTCCATATGTGCTGCAAATATTTGACATCATTTTCTGTAACTCTTCTTCAGCTGCAAGGATGAAATTTCTCTAACAGTTACTGCTTTGGAAATTCCCTGTATTGTTCTTAAGTTGTATTCCTCATCCAAGCAAGTAAATGTTTTATTATAACAATCTAGAACATCATGATGTTGGTCCAACCAATCCATACCAATTAGGCAGTCATAGGAACCTAAAGGTATGATGTTCAAATCTTCCCTGGTGTTCAGTCCATTCATGTTCATTGGACATGCCTTAACCATCTCACTAATTTTTATTTTAGCTCTTGTAGCTAGTTTCTCCATCCAAGGTTTTCCAAGCTTGTTTCTTGACAATTGAAATCTCTCCACCAACTTAGGATCTAGATAACTATGACTAGCTCCTGAATCAATTAAAATAGCAATGGTTTGGTTGTTGATTTTACCTTCCACTTCAATTATGTGTGACTGAAACTCATCTTGTTTGTTGTCCAAGGCTACATAGATCTTGGGTACATTTCTACCCATGTCCTCCATTGATTCAGCCTACTTTACATTGTGAACAATCCTCGTTTTTTCACCTCTATGAGGGAAATCTCAGTATATATGATTTCCCTTACAATCCCAACATTGGATAGGTTCCTGCCTTGGTCTGTGCCCCAATATTTTGGTCATTTTGGGTTTTTTTAAATCTAGTTGTCCTTGAGAATTATTTCTGAAGAATAGTGGCTTGGTTCCCTTCTTCCTCTGTTCCATCTTGTTTTTCTTCTTGTCTTCCCAAGATTTTTGGTAAGTTGTTATCCCTTTATGCTAATCATAAAGGCACTTACACCTTATAGTTTCCTCCAATGTTTTGAGATCATCGTATTGTATTTTTTCACTGATAAATGATGGCATCCCACTCAAATATCTATGAATCTTATCTTGTTCATCATTGATAAAGGAAACATATTTCAGCTTCTCTAAAACCCTCCTTTCATATTCATCAATGTGCATACTCCCAAACTTGAGTTCAAAGAACTCCTTCATTTTCTTATCATAGTATCGCTTAGTCAAGTATTTCTTTTGGAAATACCTCTTGAATTACCTCCAAGTGACCTTTTCATCAATGTGTTGCACCTGCACAAATTGATCCCACCACATTGATGCTTTTCCTTTGAGTTGATAGATGTAAATTCTTCCTTCTACCTATGAAGAGTAATTATGCAACTGAAAATGCTTTCTCATGCTTAACAACCATGTCTCTGCATCCTCATCCTTCTTGTGTTCACCATCAAATGTAGGAGGCTTGATTTTGTTCATTTCCCCCTATAGTTCATCCACCCCAGACCTTTTCTTATGCTTCCTGACAGGGGATGGACTTGAACTTCTGTGTTCTCTCTTAGTTGAATGCCTTGGGGAATGATGATGATGCCTGCCAACACTCCTTCTTCTTCTCCTCTCATCGTGAGACTTGTGACTCCTTGATTTGCTTGAGTCATTCTCCTTATCCATCTTCTTTTCTATTATGTCCAAGATTTGCATTAAATTTATGTTGAAGTATTCATGTTGTTCATTTTCTTTCATAAGCCTCTCATTATCAAATTTATAACTCAGGACATCCTTTTACAAAAAATTTATAGTCTCTAACAAGTTCATGCTTTCTTCCTTACATTATCCATGTCCATTTGAATCTGTACCTTCATTACCCATATTAACATACATCCCTTTGATCTCATTTTCATGGTTGTAAGCCCTATGTACATATTCCATGATTTTGAACTTTGTGGTGATCCTGTTCTGATATAAATGTTTCTAACTCTGCAAAATGTGTAGCTAGCAAAATTTATTAGGCTAAAATAATTTAACAAGATCCATGAAATTATGTACAATTTTGTTTCAATAATGTATCAGAATTGTTTCTTTCATGAGTCCACCTGAAAAGTCTCAACACTTAGATTATTTTCATCTATGTGGACGCACAGACTCACAGAAGCATAACTCTACCTTTCATAAGTTCGTCCAAAGAGTCTCCATACTTGACCATTTTCATCTTTGCAGGCTCATGGACTCGCGAACTCACAAAGGCATAACTCTTCCTTTCATAAGTTCGTTCAAAGAGTCTCCATACTTAGTCATGTTTCCACCTCTTCGGACTCACAGACTCACGGTCTTATAACCTTTCTTTAATAAGTTCGTCCGAAAGTCTCAACACTTAACCATTTTTCCACTTCTTCGGACTCACTGACTCATAATAAGTCCAGCCATGTCTCTGCATCCTCATCCTTCTTGTGTTCACCATCAAATGTAGGAGGCTTGATTTTGTCCATTTCCCCATATAGTTCATCCACCCCAGACCTTTTCTTATGCTTCATGATAGGGGATGGACTTGAACTTCTGTGTTCTCTCTTAGTTGAATGCCTTGGGGAATGATGTTGATGTCTGCCAACACTCCTTTTTCTTCTCCTCTCATCGTGAGACTTGTGACTCCTTGATTTGCTTGAGTCATTCTCCTTATCCATCTTCTTTTCTATTATATCCAAGCTCTACATTAACTTTATGTTGAATTCTTCATGTTGTTCATTTTCTTTCATAAGCCTCTCATTATCAACTTTATAACTCTAGACATCCTTTTGCAAAAAATTTATAGTCTCTACCAAGTTCATGATTTCTTCCTTACCTTCTCCATGTACATTTAAATCTGTACCTCATTACCCATATTAACATACATCCCTTTGATCTCATATTCATGGTTGTAAGCCCTCTGTACATATTCCATGATTTTGAACTTTGTGGTGATCCCGTTCTGATATAAATGTTGCTAACTCTGCAAAATGTGTAGCCAACAAAATTTATTAGGCTAAAATAATTTAACAAGATCCATGAAATTATGTACAATTTTGTTTCAATAATGTATCAGAATTCTTTCTTTCATGAGTCCACCCAAAAAGTCTCAACACTTAGATTATTTTCATCTATGTGGACTCATGGACTCACATAAGCATAACTCGACCTTTCATAAGTCCGTCCAAAGAGTCTACATACTTGACCATTTTCATCTTTGCGGTCTCATGGACTCACGAAGGCATAACTCTTCCTTTCATAAGTTCGTCTGAAGAGTCCCCATACTTAGTGATTTTTCCACTTCTTCGGACTCACAGACTCATGGTCTTATAACCTTTCTTTCATAAGTTCGTCCGAAAGTCTCAACACTTAACCATTTTTCCACTTCTTCGGACTCATGGACTCATAATAAGTCCAACACTTAACCATTTTTCCACTTTTTTGGACCCACGGACTTACGAACTCATAATAAGTCCCAACACTTAGCCATTTTTCCACTTCTTCGAAATCACGGACTCACAGAATCATAATAAGTCCCAACACTTAACCATTTTTCCACTTCTTCGGACTCGCGGATTCGTGGACTCACAGACTGATAATATGTCCCAACACTTAGTCATTTTTCCACTTCTTTGGACTCGCGGACTCATGGTCTTGTAACCTTTCTTTCATAAGTCGGTGTTAAAGTATCAACACTTAACCATTTTTCCACTTCTTCGAACTCGCGGACTCATAATAAGTCTAACACTTAACCATTTTTCCACTTCTTCGGACTCGCGGACCCACAGACTCATAATAAGTCCCAACACTTAACCATTTCTACCTCCCTTCCTCTATGTACCTACCACCATGGAAATACACATCACCTTCCACCACATCGGCTGACACGTGGTCCCCACACCATGCTGACGTCAGCGTACAGAAAAATACTGAAATTTTTTCATTTTGCCTATTTTCCAAAAATGCTCAAATTTTCCCAAAAAAATGAAATTCCTTCTTGGGCCATCATTAGAGATCTTTGACTAAGCTCAATACAATCCAAATCAAGCCCTGTACATAAACATTTTTTCGTTGCTTCTCAAATTCGACTCTTTCACTTCAAATTTGTCATTATTTAGCTGCAGTAAATTGGGGATTTTGCCCAATTTCATCTAATTTCAGCATGGTCTCTCTGCAACCATTAAATTTATTCAATTTCCCTCCTCTTAAACACGAATTCAAACTCTAGAGCCACCAATTACTTGTGTGCACAATTGGTTGACTTTTCTGGCTTGAATGTTTCTTCAATTCCATCATGAATTGGGAAGCTCATTTAACCAATTTCACTCAGTCAGCCATAGTCTTATGTTGACTTCAAATTCAACCAATTACAAGTATGAATTTGCTCAGAAAAAGTTTAAAATCAAGAAAAAATCATCCTTGGACCAAATTTCCCAAATTCCCCATGAGTTTTAACACAGAAAATTGGGGCTTTGGCCCAATTTCACCCACTGCTCATTATTTCACCATGGAAACACCATAACTATTTTGTTAAACAATTTGCAAATGACTGCTTCCTGACATTCTATCAACAATTCGCTTGTAAACTCTGTAATTTAACTTCAGCGCTTTGCTAAATGGCTCATGCAGGCTCAACGTTGAAAGTTGGAGCTCTGATACCACTTTGTAATGTCCCCATTACCAACAACTCAACCAAATTTCTCAAAGTGGACATGAGTGTAAATATTGAAGAAATTATAAAGGTGGCATTATACCTCCCAAGTTTCGTGAATTAACAGAGAAATCAAGATTTATTTGTTGAAGTCACAAAAGTTGAGGTTAAAGAAACTTTACTTATCTTCCAGAAGGATAAAATCCCTAGTCTAGATGGTTGGATAATATAATTCTTCAGGGGGTTTCTTGATCTAATCAGAACAAATTTACTAAAAGTTATTGAGGAATCTCGTATCAATGGAAGAATCCATGGACCCTTCAATACTACTTTCTTAGCCCTCATTCCTAAGGTAAATGATCCTCAGTCTTTTGATGACTTCAGGCTAATCTCATTGTGCAATTGTATTTAAAAAATTATTGCCAAAATTATATCCCGTCGACTAAATCATTTTCTATCGGAGGCCATTTCCAAGGAACAGTTCAAATTTTTAGAAGGGCGTCAGATACACGAGGTAATAGGGGTAGCCCAAGAAGGTATACATAGCCTAAATACTGCAATATCAAAGGGAGAAATCATAAAGATTGATCTCTCAAAAGCCTATGATAGAGTGAGTTGGGTTTATATCCGACTTCTTCTCACTCACCTTGGTTTTCAGGTCCCATTTATAAAATGGATGATGGCATGCATTTCTTTGGTTTCCTTTGCAGTCCTTATCAATTGGGCAGCTTCCCCCTTTTTCATCTCTGAAAGAGGTATGCATCAAGGTTGTCCCTTGTCCCCACTACTTTTTCTCCTGGTGGTTGAAGGACTGAGTAAAGCTATAGACTCAGCAGCCAGGGCAGGGAATTTTCAAGGAATTCAAGTTGCACTAGGGATGAGGATAACTCATCTTTTATTTGTGGATGATGTCCTCATTTTTTTCAATGAGCGAATTGGAGATGCAAAAATTCCAGATGACATTTTATCTTCGTTATGACTAGCCACAGGGATGATAATAAATGCCCAAAAATAAACCATCACTACCTCCAAAATGGATGGAGAGGAAATCGCAGTATATCAGAGGTTTTTTCCCTTCAATATTTAGGATATATTGGAAGGGATGAAATACTTGGGTTTTTAGTTAAAGACGAACAATTATAGGAAAGAAGATTAGAAATGGTTGATAACAAAAATAGAGAACAGATTAAATGGATGGAGCTTTAGATGGTTATCTAGAGCATGTAGACTCACTCTGACCAAATCTGTCCTGGCAGCCATACTAGTTTATTGGATGTCACTAGCATGGATTCCCAAAGGGGTGCTAGAAAAAATCAGAAGAATATGTGCTCGGTTCATTAGGTTTGGGTCTGGAAATAAGTACACACAACCATGGGAAAAGTGGGAAAGTATAGCAATGCCAAAAGCACTAGGAGAGTGGGGGATCAAAAACATTTTCAAGTTTTCCAAGGCCCTAGCAGCAAAGGCTTGTTGGCAGCTTATTTCAGTCTCCAGTCTGTGGTCCCTTGTAGTCTCCAAAAAATACATCTCCCCAATTTCAGTAGAAGATTGGATCATAACCCCAAACAAATCTACAACAAACTGTTTGATTATCTGGAAAGCGATGATTTCCTCGTTCTTAGTGGTTCGGGACAGTCTTGCTTGTATGGTGGGCAAAGGAAATCATCTTTGTATTAGAGCTGATCCTTGGCCAGGGTGTGGGCATTATCACATTCTTCTAGAGGACCTAATTGACCAACTTCACAGGCAAGGTATTTTCTACCTCTCTCAACTAGTTGATCCTCATACAACAAATCTATGGAATCAAGGATGGAAAAGTGATACCTTTCTAGGATTAAACGGGATTTATGTAGATCTGATGAGAATATATATATAGTAGCACTCATAAGAGGACATATAAGATTCACAGATAGGGAAGATGAATTAGTTTGGAAAAAAGATCCCATAGGTTCCTATACTCCAAAAGCGAGATACATAGCATTGAATATAGACCCATTACAAAAAACACCCAGATGGTGGTGGAAGAGCCTTTGGAAGATGAAATTCCCCCAAAAAGCCAAAATCTATATGTGGGCAGCACTAAACAATCGAATCCTGACCTAGGACATCTTGAATAAGCATCATATAGAAGATCTGGGGAGATGCGCTCTTTGTAAAAGTGCAAATGAATCCACTTTTCATATACTCATCACATGTACTTTCACCATGGAAGTATGGACAGAAACTTCACTAAGCCTCAGGCAGAACTGCATATGGAATGGAGATTACTTGGAGTTGGTCTGGAAGAAATGGTCTTATGACCCAAGAAATAAGGAGATAAAATATCTATCTCTCTTAATAAGATGGAGAATCTGGCTAGCAAGGAATGCAGAAATTTTTAAGGAAAAAACATCTATTCCAAAAATAATCATAGCACAAATCCTATCAATCCTGTCTCATTTTCCGCAGTCCAAAGATGCACCAACTTTACCAGTAAGACAACAAGAGGACATAGACTCATCAAAACCTTGGGCCTTTTTTGAAGGAGCCTCTCATAACTCAAACTATGGAGGAGGACTTGTTCAACATCTTTCAGAGAATCATTGCTTCCATTTAAAAATGGGCTTGGGCAGGCAGACAAACAACTATGTTGAACTAATGGTGCTGAATATTTTACTTCTTTTCACCAGAGAAAAAGGAATACAACAATTACATTTTTTGTGGGACTCTATGAATGTCATTAATTGGACAAGAAAACATCAAACTTTCTACAATATATTTCTCTGTCCTATAATGGAGGAAAATTTTCATCTGTTGGAAACTTTTGATACTTTGGTTATCTCTCATGTATACAGGGACAGTAACATGGTAGCAAATTCATTGTCCAAAGAGGGATTTTTTCTCTCTCTGGGACAATGTCACATAACAGAAACAAAAGGGGAAGACACAAATGATTCTTATCATCGGCCTTTTATAGAAGACCAAGATCATTTGCAAGCTTGAAGATGAGTTGGAAGATATTTTTCCAAAAGTTTTGATTAGCATTGTTTTTCTCTTAATCGGACTCTTCATGGATATTCCTCTCTATTTTTTGCACAGTACTTCACTCCAAAAAAATTTACATCATCATTACAGTGGATGGACATTCTGAACATATTTTGGACACCATCTGAGGGTAACTAGAAACCACAAAGGTTCTGATTTTTAGATTGACTTTGTATATAAAGAGCTCTTATTATGTAGATAGTATCTTTCCACCTTGTTCTGGGTGAGATTTTTGTATTTTTCAATGGTATACAGGGCAAAGTGGGATTTCAACAACCAAATACTTTCTTGATCATTAACCACACTTTCGGTGTGTCGTTCTCCAGGAGCACCTACAAAATGTAATTTTGTCTCTTATAAGAAACAAAATTACGCTTTTTTCCAAGGAAAAAAAAAAACTCAACCAAATTGCTCTAATACTAAATTGTAATATACCCATCCACACAAGCTAGGCACATCACAAAAAATTCCAATTCCAATACCATTAATATTAAATAATAAATTTTGCATATGAACAGAGTTAAGAGGAAATAATAACATGCATGCAACAATAAAAATTCATATATAGAATTTAACAACAAAGATTCCATGACATAAAACTCATAATTGCACACACACAGTAATTGAAATAAGCAAATGAATGACACTTATCTCAGGAAATAAACACCAATTGCATGCAGACCTTCCACGTTCCTCCCAACCTTAGAACACACTGCTCATAACTCTCAGTAGTGGTTCACCCCCGAGCTGTGGATAAATTCCATCTAGATAAAAGGTTTATAACTAGGCTAAGGTCTCTTTAACAACTTACAAACTCAAACACAAGTTCCAACTCAAACTAACAGCATACAGTCTATCATTCCCCACATGCTTGTCCCACCCCAGGAAGTGTTCCCCTTCTCTACTCAACAGTCCTTCGGCTGCCCCACTTCCCTTCCGAGGCTTCAGCAACAGGTCATGCAAGAAGTCTCAGAGCCCTATACCTGTAGTTTGGCACCTTGGAAAGTCAATTCCCAACAGTTCTCTCACCTAGAGAAAATGCTCACGGGCCTGACAACTCGCTTCTTCAATCCTACGGGCCTGAAAAACCACTTCTTTAATTCAACTCCCTAGCTAACCAAAACATGTACAGGTTCCTATTGGAGTCCAGTACCCTTGGGTACAATTCACATCTCCTCCCCCCATGAAGGAATAATATCGTTGTTATATATGCACATGTGCCTTTTATGACACATGGCACCCAAGTGACTCCCTTGCACTTGTAGAAAAAACGCCTTACAGGACCCCATCGAAAGCTTCGCCCACTCCGTTATGTGTCGTACACCATCACCGAGGCCATGAGGGAT
The DNA here is from genome assembly GCA_009831015.1 of Picea engelmannii. Lineage (NCBI taxonomy): Eukaryota > Viridiplantae > Streptophyta > Pinopsida > Pinales > Pinaceae > Picea > Picea engelmannii. Next base: position 14,276 of record ML842989.1, read on the forward strand.
AATGATTTTGAGCTCAACATTCCTCCTTTCCTTGGCCTACACCCAGTGTTCAACGTGGATCTCCTTCGCCCTTATTTCCCACCATTATTGGACACCTCAGACGTAGCAGAGCAGTTGAAACCAGCAGAGCTCAACCCCGACTTCATACAATAGGAATCCAGCGATCAGACTATGGAAATACATATCAAGGGCACTCAACAACAAAGGATCCATCTTTATCGAGTCGTCAAAGCAGGGCAACTCCTGCACCAAGGCAAGTGGCTCACCCGGGGCCAAATTCAGCAGAAATTTCCTCATCTGATGGGGGAAATCAACGCAATGGAGACCATTTATTCCTAAGGAGGGAGGATTGATATAGGTGGATATCGGTGGCCACCCGCCTCTTCCAACTAGTCAAAACAGTTTTCTGACAATTTTGGCAATTTACTATTTTTAGCAGTTTTAACTTCTGGGGCCATTTTGAGGGCTTAAATGAAGGTTTTTCGGGATCTAGATTCTAAATGATAACCAATTGAATTATTGATCGCCCAAAATGAATCTCCTCGACTATACCTTTCCAATGGGATATCATACGCCTAAAACGGAGATCGTATGCAAAAGTTACGACCCCAAGAAGTTGATGTACTAACTTACCCAAACGGGGCCCACATGACTTTTGGCGCTTCATCTCCTAGGGTTAGGTTTTTGGATGTCTAGGGGTTTTGGCATTCCTATTTATTGTAAAAATGCCTTCAGAGCCTCATTGTAATCATCTTCTTGCGAATTAGCACAACCATCACATCTCTTCTCAAAGATAAGCCGCCACCATTCCAGCAAGATTGTTTTCGCTACATTTTACAGTTTCATCTTATTTCCTTATTGAATAGAAAACCAGTTTTACTGTATCTCTGTTGTTTTGTGTTAAGCACCTGTTAATAACCTGTAGTCATTTCTTTCTGCTCATAAAATCCATATCATCCCCTCTTTTGAAACTTCGGATATATATAAAGTTATATCCATACTTTAACCTTTAAGGAATATTAATATAATATTCTATTGGGATTAAGCCCCCTAGATTAGCCCATTTCCTAGACTCTTAGCCATCTTTCCCTTTCTAGTGGATTTTGTCCCCCCCATACTTTTTTTTGGGTAGTTTTTCAACAGTGATGTACTTTATTAATGGTATGAGTGTTTACATATTACAATAATAGGCTCATTGGCCTTTAGCATCTAGGCTCTTCGACCTAAAAGTCACATAAGCCTTCTGGCCCAAAATATCCTGGCTCACTATCCTATATGTTCATTTACATTTATATGTACAGTTGGGGTTCGGCCTAGGGGTATTACATGTGGGCACCCAATAATTTCCTTGAAGCAACACTCGAGCACCCTCAAAATGCACTAATGTTTTTATAGAAAGTATGGAATGTATAGGATTCGAACATGATGCATAGGATGTGTACACTTGTTTGTCCTTTATTTTAATCCTAACCAACCTTAATTATTGTCTCAAGTATAAATTGGAGGTTCATGGATGGGAAGGATTCACTTTGTTACCCTTGGAAAAACTAGGAGAATGCTTTGATCCCAATATATCTACTCTAGAGAAAGCTTAGATTTTTCTCTGCAAATCTGATATAGATTACTTGGAGTACTTTAGAACCACCTTTGGCTCCCCCTTTTTAAATTTATCTAAATACTTGGAATGAGTGTAAGTTTGAATGATGTCAAGGGAGGGGAATCCAGGCTCGGGTGAAGGATGTCACAAGCGGCATGAATATGTATCATATCTTGCTATAAACAGCTTATTGATATGATATAGAACTATCTCCCCCTCTATAATTCTATGTCAATTTGTATTTATTTCTATGCATATTGTTTATGAAATAGAATTGGTGAAATTGTTTTTCTTTTTACAGGAGGTTAACTTTATTTGAATATATCTTTATAATATGGAATTTTGTCAAAGGAATGAGTAAGGTATTAGTTGTCTAAACGTGTGCAAGGACTTGGATAATCTAGGTGTTGAAGATTCATCTTACAGTTCAACAATCAAAGAAAAGGAGCTAGAAGACAATACAATTATTCTATCCCTCTTCCTTACCAATCCATCATTATTGCATTAATATAAGCAAGGAAAGAAGAAAGTAATCTATCATGATCTATCAACAAGGCTCCAAACTCTTGTTGGGAATCAATCCACTTACCCTAACCATTTTTCCCTCAAATTTTAGATAATAAGGGAAGTCATTATTATCTCTACTAAGGCATCTCTTTCTTTGAATTAATGGACTTTTCTCAATGGAGGCACACTTTTCTCTCATAAAGAGGTTTATTCGCATGGTTCTCTCTTCCACTAGGGATTCATTAACCTTGGATATTGGGAGAGCTTTAATGAGGAGCCTTTGACTTCCTCTCATGATATCTCTGTTGAAATATTGTAGCTCGGAAAAGTGTCTTGGCTTAGGGTAGGTGTCATGCAAGCCAAAGACACTAGGATTAATGTTTCTCCGAGTCATTTAAATTTTTCCTAAGTCTAACTTAGTAAAATGTGTTTGATTAATCTTATTAGTGTCATTTAAATATATCCTAAGTTGAAACTTAGGAAATGACAATAATTAATCAGTATTAGTTAAATTTCTGCGAGAAGTTTCTTTGATCTTATCCAAAAATCAAAGTGAGTTTCAGATTAGATCCCTACCATTGATTTGACACATTGGGGATTTAATCTCCACCATTGAATCAACTAGCCAGAGATTTATAAGTAGAGGGGGTGGGTTGAGGAGATGCATCGACTCATTGAGTGAGTGTGCCATCGAGGGTTTCAGCTGCATATTGAAAGTGAACAAGGGAGGATTCTTGGTAGAGTAAGGAGGTTGAGAGGGAGATAGGAAAGTACCCAACCTTCATTTCCAGCCAATCCATGAGTCAGGGCATGTGAGAGGGGTCGAGTCCCTTCGTCCTAGGGCCGTGGGGCCATATCTATCGTAGAGGTTGCGAGAGGAGGTGTCGAGGGGCCAATTTTGGAGTGTTGTTTTAGCCGAGAAGGAGAGAGGGTTATTTTGCAAGCTACCCAACCCAAACCAAGCCAGAACATGGGGGTTGTGTGCTCCTACAGCCATACAACAATCACTAGGTATGAAGACAACAAATCTGTGAGGAGGAGGTTGAGACTCAGAGAGACATAGGCTTAGGTCCAAGCAAAATTTTCTCTGTGGATAAGATTTCTAGGTTTGGAATTATTGTAATCATTTTTTTAATATTGTTGAAGCTGAATAAAACCCTTGTTTGTTGGTTTTCCCCAGAGTTGGGGTTTCCAGGGTTATTTTGGTGTTTGAAATTTGTGTGATTGGTTTCTATAATTTCCGCTATGAATTGCAAGGTTATTTTTCTTAGTAATATTTGTGTTTCATAAATTAGATTTAGAATTTTTGTTGTTCTTGTTATGGGTATAAAATTTTATTGGAATAAAAACTTAGTTTGTTGGGAATAAAGAAAAATAACATGGTATCAGATATTTTACTTTGATAAGGAAGCCAAGGGTTTCATGGGAAGTTTCAACCAACAATATTCTTTAAATCCAGGAGGTTGTGACAGCAAGGTTTCAGAGACATGTCAATCTTAGGTATCAAACTTGAAGATAGGTTAGATGGGGAATCTAACTTTGCAATCTGGAAGGAGCATGTATTTTTTTCATTAGAGGAGTATGGGCTCAAGGAATTTGCAAAGAAGACTATTGTAGTTCCATCTGATGCACAACAAGTTGAATCTCACAAGAAGAGTGATTCCAAGGCAAGGTGTATCATCTTGGATGGGGTCAAGGACCATATCGTACCTCACCTCTCAGGATTGGATACAATCAGGAAGATGTGGGAAGTTGATCTAGGTGGATATTGGTGGCCACCCACCTATTCCAATTGGCTCCTCTTGTCAGTTTTTAGTTCAACGTGTTCTTTTGTACTTCTTTGTAATTGTGGGTTCTACAATTATGGGGTTGTCTGAAGCCCTACACATCTTCCAGGAGGATACTGGTGGCATCTCACCTAATCCAACTAGCTTATTTTGTATGTTTTCATGTCAGCACATCTTGTTGTACTTCTAGGGTCGTTTTGGATCCCTAAACAATGTTTTTTTGTCTCGCCACAGTCAAACTATAGATGGAGTCAGAGTTTGACGGAGTAATGTGAATTTCTCTAAAAGACCTTTCCAATGGGCTATCACGCGCCTAAAACTGAGGTCGTATGCAAAATTTATGACCCCAGGAAGTTGAGGTACCAACTTACCCATAGGGGCCCACATAATGTTTGGCATTTCATATCCTAGGGTTAGGTTTTTGGATTTCTAGGGTTTTGGAATTCATGAGTAATGTTAAAAATGCCTCTGGAGCCTCATTGTAATCATTCTTCTAAGACGGATGCGCATAGCAGCCACATGTCTTCTCAGAGATAGCTACCACCATTCAAGAAAGTGTTTCAATTATGAAGTTTTATAGTTTCAATCTATTTCATTTATTCAATAGAAGATATTGTTCACTAGATATCTGTGTTGTTCTTCATATCTCTATTTTTATTGTATTCAGTCTATTAATCATTTCATTCCGCTCCTAAATCCATATCAGTGGTATCAGAGTGGTCTGCTCTTCATTTATTTTTCTTCGTGCATGTCCCCGACAAGATATGGGTACAAAAATTTGGGACTCGAACCAATCGATTCATTGCAAGATCGGTCACTTCGAGCCTAACAAAAACCCATGGGAGACAAAAAGAAATATGATGGAGTAGGATATCCTTTTAAAATGTTGCTCGAGGAATACCTTGCGTGAAAAAGGAACAAAATGATGGATAACTTTGTGCAGAGCCTTCGGAGGATGCCCACAGGAGAGGCATCTTCATCAAGCGTCCATGCGACCCCCTTCAAGGTATAGGTAAATTTTGATATTCCATTATTTGAAGGACTGATAAATGAATATGTTGTAGATAAATGGTTGAATCTGCTCGAAGGATATTTTTCGGTCCATAATTTTTTCGATTGGAAAAAGATTGATTTTGCACTCCTCAAGGTCGTCCCCCATGTTAAGGACTAGTGTGACACTTACTCTGAGCAAAGGGACATAGAGGAATCTGCAATATTTGTGGTTTCCCCTACATGGGATTCCTTCTGGGATGCCATTAAATAATAGTACTACCCTTTTGGAAGCTACGAGGACTAGTACACAAGATTGACCACCCTGCGTCAAGAAAGGGACCAGATAGTACCAGATTTCACCAATATTTTCCATACCCTATGCACCAAGTTGGGTATCAAAGACTCTGAGTGACATCTAGTGCTCTAATACCGCGATTGTTTGCATAGATACATTCAAACAGAAATAGAGTTTCTGGACATCGCCTCATTGGGTACGACTTATAGATATGTTGTCAAGATCGAGCAGAAATTTAAACAGAAGAGGCGAGAGTTTGGATCTACAAACTACTGACAGTCGAAGAAGGGCAAAGGCACCCCAACCCACACAACAAGGGACAAAGCAAATATGGCCACTCTCAGGACAACCAGTCCAAGCCGCAACACAAGAAGGGAAATTAGAAGACAAAGAAGGACACGTCAAAATGGTGTGAATACCATAAAATCCCTTGGCATGACATTGAAGAATGTCGCTCCAAGCAATCACTTGTGGTTGAGCTGAAGGCTTACGAGTTAGAGGTCGATTCTGATTCTGAATCAAATCCAAAAGGAGGGAAGTGGATTATCAATGTTGAACCTAGTTCCACTATCGCTACCACTAAAGTCCAGCCAAGCAAATCAGAAGAACTAGAGGAAGGGGAACACCTCTTTCACTCATAGATGTGGGTAAAGGGGGCTCCGCTTCATTTCATTTTCTATAGAAACAATCAAAAGAACCTAATCTCAGCAGAGTTCATCAAGTGGTTGGACCTGTTGACAACACCACACCCGAAACCCTACACCATCAGCTGGCTTTACCAAGGAAGAGATCTTCGTGTCAGCCAATAATGTCGTCTTCCCTACGGCATCAAGCCCTTCAAAGATGAGGTATTGTGTGATATTTCTCCCCTTGAAGTTTGTGATGTTCTTTTAGGAAAACCATATTTGTGGAAGCATCATGTTGTGTATGAGTTTAGACCTCACAGTTTTATTATTACTTTGGGTAGACAATTGTCTAGGATACCAAAGGTAGTGTCGCCTACCGCTATTTTTTTAATCTCTACTAAGCAATGGAGTAAGGTCATTTCACAGACCAGGAAGTTCTTCTTCTTTTTGGTCCATTCTCACAGTAATAAGAAGGTCGTCGCCACATCCGTGGCCTCTACACAAAGTCTTTATTTGTAGCAGAAGTAAGTGGATGGGATCGTGTAAGAGTACAGAGACATCTTCTCCTCACCCATTGGGGTACCGATGCACTGCCAAGTGAAGAATCCAATTGATCTAACCCCCGATGCACCTTTTCCTAATGGATCAGTCTATCATCTCTTGTTGATGGGAAATGACGAAATCAAGTGTTAGATCTAAGAGCTTCTTCAAAAGGGGCACATCAGACCTATCTCCTCCCCTAGTGGAACCCCGATTGTACTGGTGCAAAATAAGGAAGAAACCTGGTGACTCTGCATTGATTACATAGCGTTAAACAAAATCACAGTCAGAAACCGATACACAATTCCCAAGATCGATGACCTTCTTGACCAACTCAAGGGGGAAAAGTTATTCAGCAAGATTGACCTAAAGTCTGGCTACCACCAGGTTCCCATCGAACCAACTGATGTCTGGAAGACAACTTTCAAATCTAAATAAGGTCTCTTTGAATGGTTGGTCATGACATTTGGCTTAACAAATGCACCAGCCACTTTCATGAGGTTGATGGATGATTTATTGAGACCCTTCACCAACTCTTTTGTGGTGGTATATTTGGATGACATCCTCATCTTCAACATAACTTGGGAAGAGCACATGCGACATATTCAATAGGTTTTGAGCACTCTACGACAACACAAGCTATATGCCAACTTGGAAAAATGTTCCTTTGGCATGAACAGGGTCCAATACTTGGGATAACTTTTTTATGAGCATGGGGTACATGTCGATCCCGATAAGATCTAAGTAATACGTGACTGGCCAACCCCTACCACACTAATCGAGCTTCGAAACTTCTTGGGATTGGATAATTTCTACCGACGGTTTGTGTTTGGATTCTCCCATATTGCATGGGCCCTCAGCCACATGACCAAGGGCAGTTGCAGGGAAAATTTCATGTGGGGGAAGGAACAACAACTAGCATTTGATGATCTGAAGCATCGATTTTTCTTAGCTCCAGTACTCTCCTTTCCTGATCCGCAACAATCGTTTGAGATTGAGACTAATGTGTTTGACTATGATGTAGGCACAGTTCTCACTCAACACGGTCATCCGATGGCATACCATAGTGAGACACTCTCAGATACTATTCGGAAACAACCCACCTATGACAAAGAAATGTATTCCATTGTACAATCATGTCGTCAATGGAAACATTGCATTCTAGGAAAGAAGACGATCATCCACATTGATCACAAGCCTCCAGAGTTCATGCAGACACAGGGGAAGTTGCAGAACGACCGCCATAAGAAGTGGTCCACCTACCTGCAACAGTTCCATATCAACATCAAGTATAAGACATGGAGCACAAACAGTGTCGCTTACTTCCTCAGTTGACCTCCCATGGATGCACTCACCATTGTGCTCCATTCCTGTGGACATGAGGCATTTGAGTGGCCCCAACTTTATCAGCAAGATTCGTACTTTGCCACCACCTATCAACTCTTGGGTACAGGCACGATTGTCACCGATTTTCACATTCAGGACATGATGTTATGCCATATAGACCATCTCTATATTCCTGCAAGCGAGCATGCAAAGATGATATGGGAAGCCCACTATAGTAGGGTGGTGGGACATTTTGGCATGGAGAAAACTATGGTCGTTCTCCAGAAACATTTTTATTAGCCAAAACTTCAACAAGACGCCAGTAAGTATATCAAATCTTTCACTTCCTATGCCATTGCCAAGCCATCCATCAAGAATAAAGGCTTATACACCCCTCTTCCTACCCTCGAGAAGCCTTTGGAATCCATCTCGATGGATTACATGTCTGGCCTTCCATCCACCAAGCACAACAATGATTGTGTATTTTTGGTCGTTGATCGGTTTTCAAATATGGTCATCCTCACAGCCTACAAAAAGAACATCATAGTGGACGATACTACCAATATCTTCTTCGAACAAGTGTGGGTTCATTTTGGGATACCACAGACCATAATATCTTACTGGGACATCAAGTTCCTCAACACATTTTGTTCAAGTATCTGGTCACTGTTGGACACCAAGCTCACTAAATCCACTGCTTTCCACCCCCAAACAGATGGCCAAACAAAGTTCATCAATCGAATGATTGTGCACATCTTGTGCATGTACAAATCTAAGAATCTGTGTACATGGGATGAGAGTCTCCCCTATGTTCAACACGGTTACAACAGGGCTCTCCATAGCTCCACCAACCATAGCCCATTTCAGGTGGGACTGAGATTCCAACCCTTGGGTCCCATTAATGTTGCACTACCTCTGGAAACCACACAGACGGACTCTTCCCATGTTTATTCTGAGACCGACAAAGCCACTAGATTCATTGACCAGATTCAACACATCTGCCAACAAGTCCATGAGATTTTGCAGAAAGCCAATGCTAAGTACAAGCAACGCCATGATCAACAAAGGGTATCGCACCAATTTCAGGTTGGAGACAAGGTTTGGTTACACTTGTAGAAGGATTGTCTTACATGGCCCCATCGGAAGCTCCACCCACTTCGATATGGGCCTTACACCATCACCAAGGTTATGGGTAACAATTATTTTGAGCTCCGCACTCCACCCTTCCTTGGCTTGCACCCAGTGTTCAATGTGGACCTCCTTCGACCATATTTTCCACCATTATTGGACACCTCAGAGATCGCAGAACAAATAACACCAACAGATCTCAACCCTGACTGCATGGAACATGCATCCACTGATTAGGTAGTGGACACACAGGTCAAGGGAACTCGCCAACAGAGGATCCAACTTTATCAGGTTTTCAAGGAAGGGCAACTGCTACACCAATGAAAGTGGCTCACCTGGGGCCAAATTCAACAAAAGTTTCCTCACCTGATGGGGGAACTCAATGCAATGGATACCATTGCTTCCTAAGGGGGGAGGATTGATCTAGGTGGATATTGGTGGCCACCCACCTATTCCAACTGGCTCCTCTTTTTAGTTTTTAGTTCAACATGTTCTTATGTACTTCTTTGTAATTGTGGGTTCTACACTTCTAGGGTTGTCTGAAGCCCTACACATATTCCAGGTGGATACTAGTGTCCTCTCACCTAATCCAACTGTATTATTTTGTATGTTTTCATGTCAACACATCTTGATGTACTTCCAAGGTCATTTTGGATCCCTAAATAATGTTTTTTTGGCTCGCCACAATCAAACTATAGATGGAGTCAGATTTTGATGGCGTAATGTGTAGTTCTCTAAAATACCTTTCCAAGGGGCTATCATGTGCCTAAAATGGAGGTCGTATGCAAAAGTTACAACCCCGGGAAGTTGAGGTACCAACTTACCCATAGGGGCCCACATAACTTTTGGCGTTTCATCTCCTAGGGTTAGGTTTTTGGATGTCTAGGGTTTTAGCATTCATGAGTAATGTTAAAAAGGCCTCTAGAGCTTCATTGTGATCATTCTTCTTAGATGGATACATGTAGCGGCCACATCTCTTCGCAAAGATAGCCACCACCATTTGAGCAAGTGTTTCAGTTCTACAGTTTTACATTTTCAACCTATTTCATTTATTCAATAGAAGATATTGTTCATTGGATATTTGTGTTGTTCTTCATATCTCTATGTTTATTGTATTCAGTTTGTTTATCAATTCATTCCACTCCTAAATCCAGATCATAAGCCATCATTAAACTGTACCAGAATTCAAACCTCAATGGAAAGATGGTTTTGAAGGAGAAACTATGAAATACCAAAATGGGAAAGGGGGAAAGTGTATCCTCCTACCTCACCAAACTTAGACAAGTAAAGGATGAATTGGCAACTGTTGGAGAAACCCTGGATGGCACTAAATTTGTGAGGATAGCCTTGAATGGATTCTCCAAGTCATGGGATGCCTTTGTGAGAGGCATTATTTCCAGGGAACACACTTCAAACTAGGATTGATTGTGGGATTGAATACATGCAAGAGGAATTTAGGTTAGCATCTCTCATTAGTAGAAGCAGTCATCACAAGGGTGAGGAAGAAAATAATGTTTCTCTTGCAGGAAAGGACAAAGCTAAAACCAAGAAAGGCTCATGTAGTGAGCAGACCTCCAAGGGAGAGAAGAAATGTGGCATGAGAAAAGTTAAATGTTTTGCTTGTTAAAAGCCAGGACACTATGTCAATCATTGTCCTAACAAGAAGAATGATAAGAAGAAGTCTCATACAACAACTTCATTACACATTGACGAGTTTTATTCCATATTTGATGAGTATTTTCCACTCATTGCTTGCCTCTCTAGCTCAAGCACACAGGCCATAGAGGTGTGCTATATTGACAGGAGGTGTGCTATATTGATAGTGGTGCATCATATTGACGAGAGTTAGAAAACACTTCTCCATTTTCAAAGAGGAGGAGATTAATTTTGATATAAAAATGGGGAGTAAGTCCAAATGTACTCCAGTAGGACGAGGGACAATCACCTTTCGGAGGGAGTTTGGAAAGAACTTCAGTTTTAGAGATGTGTTGTTCGTACTAAGGATGACAAAGAAATTGATATCAGTTTTGGCACTTCTGAACAAGGGGTATGATGTTTCATTCAGAGGATCGAAAGTCTACATTCATCCCAGGGGGTCGAAGTAGGACAAGATGATAAGGATCAAGTCATTCAAGTTATACAGGTTGCAGTTTGAGTCACCTCGGGAATTGATTATAAAAAACAAGGATATGGGAGAATTGTGGCATAAGAGGATGGTTCACTTACACCATGGGGAACTTAACGTGTTCGAGATAGTGACTAAACTTCCAGAGTTGAGCACCAAGCAAAGTGACGTGTGTAAAGGGTGTGCCTTGGGAAAGTATGCTAAGACAAATTTTCCATACAATGACAATAGATCAAAGTGTATATTGGATTTATTGCATTCAAATGTATGCGAGCCTATGTATTCAATATCCTTGACAAGATGTGAGTATTTTTTACATTCATTGATGATTTCTCCAGGAAAACCTGGATCTACTTCATGCGGACCAAAGATGAGGTCTCTAGTTGCTTCCAATATTTTAAGGCTCTTGTGGAGAATGCGATAGGAAGGAAGATAAAGGTTCTTAGATCAAACAATGGAGGTGAGTACACAGGCAAAATATTTGAGTTATGTGCATGGGTAGAGATCAAGAAGGAATTGATAGTTTCGTACAACCCTCAATAGAATGGGGTAGCAGAACAGAAGAATAGAGGCATTGTTGGTGATGGTAGAGCAATGTTATATGAAGAGGATCTTCCCAAGTTCTTATGAGAAGAGGCATGTAGTACTACATTATACATACAAAACATGAGTCCTCACAAAGTGTTGGGGAGATTAACTCTTGAAGAAGCATTTATAGGAAAGAAGTCGGAAGTTGGTCACTTCAATATCTTTGGTTTCCTAGTCTAGTGTCATGTTCCCTATGATAAGAGGATGAATATTGATTCCAAATTTGAGAAGGGGATCTTCGCTGGCTACAATGAAACTTCAAAGACCTATCGATTCTATGTTATAGCATTAAAGTGTGCACAAACCCATCATGCCAAGTGTTAATGAGAAACAAGTCCATCACCACCAAACCCTTGCCCTAGGTGACGTCAAGCCCGAAAGAGTGACATGTTTTTCCTCTCCAAGCAAAACAGTTGGCATGTGAGGGCTAGGAAAGGTCCTCCAAGGTGTCTTCTATGCCTCCAAAGGAAAGTCATAGTGATTTGGTATGTACGCCCTTGGCATCGAACCTGTTGGATTCAAGCCCCATGGAAGCCCAAGCTAGGCTTGTTCCTCGAAAACTGCCCACTAGTTGGGCCCTGCAAAGACAAGTGGATACGCCCTCCAAGGATCTCAAGACAAAGAATCATGATGATTAAATCAAATCAATAAAATATCCATCTAAGCATGTACATCCAAAATACCTCATCAAAATAAACTAATTCTCAAAGACCCTATGCAGTTTGCCAAGTTTAAGTATGGGAGGGTTGAAAAAATGACTTATTGGGTGAATCACCCCTTACGTTTAGGGGTTTTCCCGAGGGTAAATTCTTCTAATTCATGTGGATGATGTGTCATGGATGAGGGGAAGACTTTTGGGCTTGCGGTTCATGACATACAAGAGGTTTGTAGTGTCTCACTTATGGGTGCCTTTGTAGAGGGTGTGTTGCACCTTTGTTTTCAATGCATCCTTTTTCCAAGCCCATTTATTGCCATTAGTTAATTAATAGCACAAAACCTTGGGTACTCCCTATTGGTGAATCAATTATCTTGGAGGGAAGTATGAGAAGGACATTGGAATCTAGAGGTACACAGAGTTCCATATGAAAGGAAAGAAAGGGACATTGCATGAGTGTACACACCTCAACAAGTGGGGACATCTATATAATGTTATTTTTCTTTTGCAGGTATTTTATCTTTTAGGAGAAGATTTTCATTTCTCTCAATACCTCTTTGGGAGATCATATCGAAGGTTCATAATTAGGATTTTATCGTTTTCCAACCACAAGCCTCTAGGATTTCAGCCCCTTCTTCCCATGAAGTGAGGGACAACCCCTTCTTGGGTCAGTACACCCGAAAAACCAAAAAGGTGAGGAGATGAGGGGATGAAGTGTGGAAAGTGGAAAGTATGTTCAGGAATGGCACAATGACTTGTCCAACAGACCTCCCAGTAGCATACTTATCCCTAAGGGTTACCCACTTACTAGGGTGCAATGTCAAACACCAAGGTGAAACATGGAAAAGAGCATAATGTCCAAGCAAATGCCACATAATCAAAAGCAGTAATAGATGTAACAAACTCAAATGCCTCAAATATTGAAATGACACTCACCATAATACCTGAATTGTACCTCATGGAGCAAGACCCAATGTCTTCCGGATACCAGTTGATGTGGTGGATGTCGTCATGATCAACCTAGATCTGTGGTAGTGAGGTGGGTATCCATGTGTGCAAGTGGAAATTGTTGGTCGAGTTGTCTCTCAGTATTCCATGTCTACAACTTGAGGGCCTCGAGACATCATCTCCTTAGTTATCCCATAAAATAGGGATAACAACTTCCAATAAAATTTTAATGGTGGAAAATCAAGTTAAAGAAAGAGTTTGAATGAGCTTTGTTGTCGCCCTAATGGATGTATCTTTTAATATATTATAACCAGAGAACTACTAAGCTAACCTATATGCCTTAGTGGATCAAGCAACCTTGTGACACTAAGAAAAGATTCCAACTTGAACAAAATCAATATCTCTCAAAATCATGTGTACCAATGTAGATGATTTTATTTCTCCAATGCAAATTTAGATTAGTTCCTTGTCAATTAATTATGGAGTATTCTTGTATAAAGTTAGGTTTACTACTTCTCTAGGGGCATAAGCTCTTGTACTCCCTAGAGTAAGTAAATATAACAAGGTGAGTCTAGGAGGGTGTAATCCATTTTATTCCTCCTAGCAAGCTTTGCAATAGCTTATTCAATTAACAACGATGATAAACTTGGTGGAGGGTGTATTCCCTTATACTCCTCCAAGTATTTTAGCCAAGAAAAACCTTGAAGCAAGAAAGAAAAACCAACAATATGCAGAAATTTCTTACCAATTCCAAGAGATATGCAATATAAACCTATATCTACCAAGATAATTTCATCACCATAGAAAAATATAAGCCTCCAAGAGATAGTGCACCACTTAGCTCCAGTAGACAAGTATTTAGCATAACATCAAAGAGAGAGAGATGAAGTTTTCCCAAGAGGGGAAAAAATTTCATCCAAGTAGCTCTTCTCAAGTGAGAGAGTTATGATAAAAATGAAATCATTTGGTCTCTTATTTATACAATATCTCCATAAAGTATTTATCCACATAACATTAGGGTAAACCACAAAACAAGGAGGCTGACATATTTAGTTTTCCCTCTTTACAACAACAATTTGAATTTTTACACAAATTAAACCCTAAAAGATGACGTCAAGCCCTAAGAGGGTGACATTTTGGATCTTTAGGCAAGTCGTTGAGCTTGGATAAGAATTCATTGGGCCTCCAAAGACCATCCCTTCATGTGCTAGGGTCTCTTTTGCATCAAGCATGTCAATCTCCATCAAGTCATCACCACCATCATCAAACCCTAGCCCTAGGGTGACGTCAAGCCCAAAAGGTGTAGTGCATGGCCTCCAAAGGCAAGTTGTTGACATAGATGAGGGATATATTTCATCCTTCAAAGTGTTTTCTCATGCCTCCAAAGGAAACATCCATCTTCTAGCTAGTCCCTCTTGGTATTTTAAAGAAGGTGATGTCCCATGTATTTTGAAGAAATATGGCATTTCTACAAGAATGGTATATTGGGTGTTAAGGTTCCTTCTTTATATGAGTTGACTCTATGACACTGCTTCACCATAGATAAACATTTGTCAGGGTTGAAATCACATGACCATGTAAACCTTTAAGGGTATGTATGTTGATTACATGCTTATTTTTCTAAAGTGCAGGTTATAATATGTTATGCACTCACATTTTTATGCCAGTTATAATATGTTAAGCACTCACATTTGTATGCCAATTAATTATGTATGTGTTTATTTTGTATTTTCATTATCCTTTACTTGTGCGTGGTTGTGTGAACCATGAATTCCCATGGGACTTGTGATGCACCATATATAACTTATCTACATTTGTGCATTGGATTGCATCAAAGGTGATCCATGTGGCTAGCATTCCATGGTGGTGTTGACAAATAGCTAAGATTTTTTGTATGATTGAGAAGGAAATGTCAACAAGTTTCATGGACTTGAAATTCCGTCTTATAATCCACCTAGCTAATGAGGTTGAATTAATTGTGGTGGTCTCATGTAATTGAATGTTCTCTTATATGGGTAGATGAAAATGTTGAAGGGGTTTGTTTAACAAAGGACCGCAAAACCCAAGGGGTCTATGGAAAATGGGTGCATAATATAGAATTCATTCTATTATGCTAGTGAGTACATCAAGCAAATCGATGACACACCAAGTGTAGTGGTTTGGGATGATCAAGGGGGTGACGAAAAATGGGAAGGGGAGCTACTTCAAATGAATGGAAAAAGGAACATGATAAAGAGTAAGTCACTTATCTTTTGTCAAGTTTAGCTCGAGTAATTGTTTACACTGAACTTGATAATATATATTTGATCTCATACTATTTGTTTTGATTTCATGAATACATCAATGAATACATAAATTGATGCCATCAATAAACTCACTCTTTAAAACATAGAGGAAATACAATCATGGGTCGTGTTGTAAGAGGATAAGAGAAGGAAATGGGATAGTGATATGAAGGAATTCATAAAGTTGAATGGTAGAAGCATGCATTAGCCTAATAATTTAAGAGAAAATATGTTAATGATCTATCCTAAAATTTGTGTGGATGACCAGATCAAATAGAAATATGGCGTGTCTAGTTGTTACCCATGTGCCAAAGAGGATGCACTAAATATAGGGATCGTGTGCAAAAACTCTATAATAATATCTCTATGTACATTATTAACTTCGTAATGCATGTTTTGATTATAACATATATACATTTTTATTAATGATTGGGTAATTAGACATATGACATTGTCAATTGTTCACAATTTTATAGGTGCATTTGTTCCCATCTATGTGGGCATATGGACATGAATTTTGCATTGAGGATGTCGATGATGGACACGTCACACTAGAATGTGGAGTGGAAGTCAAGTTCTACCAATCTAGTCATGTTATACACCATGATTGAAACATAATAGAGGGTAAGGTAGGTTATGTCAAAACGATACTAGAGATCATGCAAGTAAGCTTCACATCTTTCCAATGTGTTATTTCTATTTGCAAGCAGTGGAATACCTTTGACTAGAGTAATGTAAAGGAATATCATGATAGTGGGATAATATGTATCAACTCTAGAAGGATGTTGGATGACACTAAGGATCCTTATGTTTTCCCAAAACATTACAAACGAGTTTTTTTTTTACTTAAATGTGTTGGATAGGGATTGGTAGTTTTTACTACAACACAATATGAGATCAAAAAATATTTTTGATAACATCAATCTTATAATTCCAGGCAAGAAATGCAATCATGGTGATGGCAAGAAAGAGTGATATTTACATGTTTTATTTAAACATTTATATTATGAATGTGTCATTTTATTATGGTTATCTATAATTGGCCAATTATGTTTTTTTATTAATTTTATGATGTTAAAGATGAAAAGTCAACAACCATTTAGAACCATCACATCTAAAATAAATTAAATTGTTTTGTAAAATCCTAATAAAAATTAATAATGATGAATACCATCCTTCCATTTTGATAACCTTATGGTATGAATGTAATGTCACATTTTAAAATTTATGGTATGAATGTAATGTCACATTTTAAAATTTGAGGATTTTTATAATTCATAGTGTCATGTCCTTTACTAAGGTGTTTGTTTTTAAATAATATTGCCACTAATATAAATGACTTTGTTACTTTTAAAAATATTGTTTTAATTTAATATTAATATTTATGAGTGACTAAAGAATAGAGTGAGTACTTTATGATTTCACTCAAAAAAAAAAGGTTAGAAAAAAAATAATTAGAATATATATAAGTTTAAACCAATTAGGATGATAAATTTAATAGAATTTCTAATCAAACAAATATATTTCTAAAATTATTCAAATGTGACTTATAATTACTTTCATGATTTTAATATATAGATTTAAAAGACTAATATTAACAACTATTATCATCAAAGTTAGTTTAGTATGTTGAAGGTCTTTTTATCTCATTCCATATTTAATATAAAAAATTAAAATTATTTTCATGATTTAATAGAATATTTCATGAAACAAATTGGTGTAAAAAATTAATCAATATGATTTAGAATTGTTTTCATGATTTAATATACATGATGTTATCACTATATAAAATTGGAGGAATACATTTTTTCTTGGATCTAACTATAATAATTTTAATTTTATCAAAATTAATAAAAATATTAGTAAAAATATTTAACAATAAATTTAAAAATATATAATTTAATAATAATATCTAAAATGATTTAAAATATTAATCAGATCTGGAAATCATTGATTGATTTATTAAATCAAGTTTGTAAAGATGTTTGATCAAAATATTGTATCTTCCTACACAACAAAGAATTCACATTGAAAAATGGTTAAACATTATATAATGACATTAAATGTTTACCACAAAAAAATGACATTAAATTATTTCAACTAGAGTTAAACATTATATGGAATCTCTAATTTAAATGACTAATATATCTCAAATTTTATTTAAAAATAGAAAAATCATTAATGATGTTAATCATTAACGTACACAACACATTTTATAAATCAAACAACATCAACATGATATGAAAAAGACATAATATACATGAACGATAATATATATATATATGTCAAATATGGAATCTCAAATTTGAATGAGGGATACATCTCAAATTTAATTTAAAAAGAGAGAAATCGTTAATAATATAAATCATTAACATACACACTATATTTGTAAATAAAAAAACATCAACATGATATGAAAAAGGCATAGTACATATGAACGATACTATCAAAATCAACATATGTCAAATACACATCTCAAGTCAAATATATATGTAAAATATACATTACAAAAATCAAATATATACATGTGATCAATCACTGCTATAAGATAGGTCTACCACTAGAGCCAAAGGCACTAGTACCTCCACCACTAGATCCAAAGGAAGTAGTGCCTCCACTAGATAAAAATGTAGAATTTAACAATTGGAAAATATCTCCACTAAAAACTATATCATCTAATGCGACCATTGCATCGTATATAGCATCAATGAGTGCAATGGGTGTTAGAGCTAGTAGATTGACTACTAGAGAAGGAGACAGTGGTGTGCCAACTTGTGGAGGAGGAAATGGTGGTTGATCAATTTGTGAAGGATAAGCCAACTATCAACTGGATAGTGGAGGAGGAGACGATGGCTGATCAACTAGTTCAGGAGGAGATGATGGTTATTTGGTTGGTGGAGGAGGATACAGTGATCAATTATCTAGTGGAGGAAAAGATGGTGGTATATCGGATTATGCAGGAGGATACAATGGTTGGTTAGCTCATGGAGGAGGCCCAAGGTGGTTGTTCTGCTCATGGAGGAGGAGATGGTGGAGGATAGTAATCCATCAACCTCTTGAGTAGGTTGACCACACCGACAACATGACTCATTAATAATGTCATATCACACAAAAGGTTTTCTCATATCATTACAATTTTAGGGTCCTATATGATCATGCTAACTTATATAAGAGCCACTCCATGGTGAGTCATCAATACACATAAATGATCTTCCATGTCCTAATGTAATCTATGATCTAGTCTGCATTGTAGGTCAGGTGTTTGTATCTGATATGACTCATCATCCTTAGCCATATCATCTACCTCTTGCGAAGGAAACCCCCAACATACATTCCAATATATACAATATAGTATAAAACAATAATTAGATCATTTAAACAATAACTAGACAACTTAAAGAAAATGTTACAACAAATTACATTTGCATTAAATTAGACCAAAAAAAATGCAACGATATTAATCAAAACATAATGCTAATATTACCTCTAGCATCAAGTGTCTCAACCTATCTAAATAAGATGTTCACACATCCTCACCAGTCCAACTGTATGTACGATCACTATTGTAGGTTATTCACTCCTATCACGAGATCTAGTATTCCCCTATGAGAGGATTGGAATATCATTGGAGATAGTTGATAAATCATTGTCTAATTTTCTTGTATCAACATCTCATAAGATGACATGCAAAAGGAAGAGAGAGGTGTATATTTTTAACATTGGTTAATGTATATCCAAGTGATTAGCTCCAATCTAAGATATCTTCAGCTCCATATTTCTCTTCAAATATATACACAATCAAATAACCAAACGTTTCTCCAATCCAACATATGCATTTCAATGAAGATGTTAATCTAAATTGATTTTAATTTAAACAATACAATACTAATTCCTAGATCTCAATACAATAAGCATGCACAAGGAATTAGGGAGGAAGGAATATATATATATATATATATATATATATATATATATATATATATATATATATATATATATTAGAAAATATGAAATATGTGTCACAACAAGTACAAATACCTAATCCATTGGTGCAACACCTCCATCACTCGAATCTAGGTCCCTCCATGATCAACCACATGTATAAAATCCCTCCTTGAGATAAGAATATTATTGTCTCACTATGGTATATGAATCTGAGTATATCCACTAGGATGCACTCAAGGAAAGATCTCAACTAGAGACTCAAGGTAAATCTCTCTCAAGCAAGGATAACAAGGACCAAGGAAAGGTTATCAAGATCTAGCCCAATACCAGCATAAGGGTGTTAGATCTCTAGATAAAGTGTTCAATCTCATCTAGAACCTCTCTTTTATAAGAAAAAAGATATTTCAAATTAGTTGGAAAGAGAAATTGTGGCCTTAAATGTGTATGATTCAATATGTAGCTTAGGAATTACACTTGCATAGTTTTTAGAGCCATTTTCTAGGAATAATTCCAAATAACTATTTTCGATTTACTTTTAGGAATATTTCCAAATAAAGTAATTTTAAAGTTAAAATGGGCTTGAAAAAGTACTCCTTAATGGAATTTCTAATGATAATGGATCAACTCTACTTGAATCATTTGGAGGACAAATTTTGAGTGTAACAGGATGCCCCCTAATGTGTGAGAGATAAAGATAATCTGAGGGTAGAAATACATTATAAAACCATAGGAGTTGTTGGCCCTTGGTCATGGAAGGTTGCAAAGATTAAGGAAAGAAGAGCGAAGTGTGAACTGCGCGGAAGACAAGTTGACTGAGATCAGGTCGAAGTGACCAAAAGAGAAGAAAAGATGAAGCAAAGTAAGAGAAATCAAGTTGTTGGATGGGGAGATCGAGGAAGAAAGATCAGCAAGGAATATGGATCATGGATGACTCAAAAGGCGGAAAAATCCACCAAGAGATGCTTTGGAGCACCTCATGGGAAGAAAGGAAAGACAGGTTGTCGAAGCCCTGAAAACATGGGTCAAGTTGACCTAGGGTTTTAGACACCTAGGATTTTGGTATTTAGGTTTTGACACCTAGGTTTCGGCCTAAGGATGTCCAAGAGCTATTGTAATGAATAAATAAAGGTCAAGAGGACCTAGGATGGGTTCAATGATGTATGATGAGTGATGGTTGTTATGGCCGAGAGAGAAGTACTGTGAGGTAAGAGAAGTCTTTGTTGTAAGATCTTCAGCTGGGTGCGAAGATCAACCCTGCAGTTGGGTGCGCAGGGAGGGGAGAGAGAAGAAGAAAGAGAGATCTTCAAGCTAAGAGCGCAGATAGAACTGTATGTTTTATATAATATCAAGAAACATAGTTATGTGGATGTAGCTCTAGGGAGAGGGTGAACCACGTATATTATGTTGTTGTGTGTGATTGATGTTGTGTCCTTTTGTTCTCTGATATATTGTTAATGCACTATTGTGTTAGATATGAGATATAGTTTGCGCAATAGTCTTAAGAAAGAGAAAGAATAACTAGATCTGTGTGAGAGTGTTTCCTTGGATCCACTTTACATTTCCTCTGGTTGTAGACATCTGTGTCCTACAACCCCCTATTGCTACTTCAGGTGAGATTGCATATGCTTCATAGGTGTTTCCGAAAGGGCCAGTAGTTAGGGCTTGTTGGTGCGCTGTTAGAGTTGAACTCCAGGTCTTCCCCTGTGACAAAAAATGGTTCTGTTGTCGAGACCGGGATATTCTTGAGGGAATGTCAAGGTGGTTTCCATAGAAGACAGATATTCAGAAGTGGATAGAAGAACAAGAGAAGGACTTTGCAGAAGCTCAGAATAAGAACCCTAATATTAGCACAGAATATTGGTTGGGAAGGTATATCTTTACTGATATACATGAGATTTTCTTTGGAGGGATTCATAAGGAGCTATATGAGTGACTGGCCAGATTAGCAGATACCCAGTTTGAGATCAGATCTAGACCGCATGTGGTTTTGACATCGACGTTGATCAAGAAGGTCAAGAGAGTTGATAACACCATGTCAAGAGCAGTAAATCATTGGTTTGATAGTACCATTGGAGGGTATATAACCGAGTTTTCTATTGAAAGAGTAGAATCATATAGCGAAGCAGAGAGATATTTCTTTAAGGGACCTAGAGGAAAATTTTTACACTTCTTGAAGTTGAAGATCAAGATGATATTGCATGAGAAGAAAATCTTGAAGATACAGTAGTGGGTCAGATTGAGAGATAATGCTCAAGAATTCAGACAGCGACATCGACACAGAGGTTGGACATACGTGCAGTGGGAGGACCTTCAGGGAAGTTCCTTTGGCGAACTTGTTTGAGCAGAATCACAAACCAACACTAGAAGAAGGGTTCTACAGTGGAGAAGAAGAAGATTTACTAAACAAGGAACATTCAAAGTCCACTAGGGCAGAAGAAGGGAAGACTGAAGAACCTCACTGAGAAGAGTTAGAAACTTCAGGGACTGCGTAAACTATTGAAGTAAGTACTATTATGCCTCTTGTTGTTTTAACAGCATTAAGTAACCAGAGTAACCTAAGTTTTTCAGTTCTAAAACTTTTGAAACTGGAGCTATGATAAGGTGGTTCTTTCGGATTCATCACATCATTTTTTTATACACCTGATGATTTGCAGATTTCCCTCATATCTTAAAACTCTTCCTGACGATGGAGCACATTTGTTTGGTCCAAAACGTTGAATAAAAAACTGATGCGATGAATCTGAAAGAACCACCTTATCGTAACCTAATTTATCAAAGCACTCAGAGCACTGGTACAAGTGGTTCAATGCATACTCAGTCAAGAAACCTAGGAAGATCTATGGCAGAAGAGATGAGGTTACCCACCTTTAGAGGATATGGATCTGAAGATCCTGATCAGCTCTGGTTTCTATGTGAAGTTGTATGGAGTGTTAAGAATGTCACTGACGAAGATTTTAAATGAGCTCAGTTTAGTACTACCCTAAGGGACCACGCACTTAGATGGTACATGAAATTTGTCCAAGGTGTTGTACAACCAAAACCACTGAACGTGATTAAGACTGTGTTGATTATTGAATTCAATAAAACCAAGTCGGAATCGCAGTGCATTACAGAACTGAAAGAAATCAAGCAGAAAGTAGTTGAACCTGTTTGGGAGTTTGATAAGAGGTTTAAGACCTTAACATGCCATTTGAGTTTTCAGATCCCATACGAGCAGAACAAAGAATGGTTCATCATTGCCCTCTTACCACACATCAGAGTCCCTCTGATGCAACAGAAGATTGCTTCACATGCTGAGGCATTGGAGATTGTCATGAAACTAGAATCAACCCCTATGGTAGAGTCCAACTCAGGTATGAGTAAATTTTGAGTCATCTAACTAGCTTATCACTACAGGTCGAAGATATGAAAAAAGATAAGGAAAATGATAAGAGAGAAGACATCTAGTGTATTTGATGCAACTCACAAGGCCATGATAAGGAGCATTTTCCTCTATTTCATGAGTACTTGGCTTCAAGATCCCCAGGCCTTTGAAGCAGGTTACTCTACCTTGGTGCGAGGTATGTAAAAATAGACATCACCCTGTAGAATTATATTACATGCAAAATTATGTTCAAACACCTAAGAATCTCTACTGCACATTCTGTAAATCTATGGGTCATGATGAGAAGGATTGTAGAGCTTATGACCTCTTGCAAGAAAGATCAAGGGATATCTACAAAATTCAAGGTGAATTACAGCAGGAAGGGAATACGACGCAATATAATTCCCCATGAAGAGGAAAATTCAATCTGCATGGTGGATTTAGAGGAAGAGGACGAGGATGAGGAATGGGTCGAGGTCGCAGTTAGATCATTTGTTATAACTGTGCACAACTAGGACATTTGGCAAGGGACTTTCAGAACCCTTGTACCACTTGCATTTATTGCAATTCATTTGAACATGTCATAGAATATTGCCCTACATTGTTAGCCAAACTCCAAGAAAGACGAGGAGGAAACCAACAAGTACAACTAATCTCAGCAGAACCTCACGGAGTGGATCCTAGAGTCATTGTTATCACTAGAGGAGGAGATTCTATAGGAGAAGACAGGGTGACTCTAGGGAAGACTACAAAACAATCAAGATTCAGAAAAGATGCACAGAAGACACAAGAGTTTGATCCAAAGAAAGAGAAACAAACATTTGAGGAAGCAAGAAAAGAATTTGGGAGAGATCAAGCTTCTTCATCAAAGATTCGACCAGAAGTAAGAGAGTGTGGGATGCCTCTAGCATTTGATTAGTCTGCTTTTCCCAGAGAAGGAAAAGAGGTAAGAAGACTTATGAAATTCTTATGTACTTGCATTAATTTGATTAAGGATGAAAAATCCATACAAGAACTACAAAATTTGATCAGACTGTATGAGATAGGAAGGGTAGATCCTCTATTGAATAAAGCAGTACATCAACTATCCAAAAAGAGAAGGACAAATAAGGAACTACACCTTAATGCCCAAATTGGAGATTATGATATAGATTATGTGGTCCTCGACTTAAGGTCGGAGGTCAATGTCATGAAGAAGCAGACTTGGGCATTGATGGGAAAACCTAAGTTGATCTATTCCCCCATCAAGCTTAGGATGGCCAATCAATAGGCTGTGAGCCCCTTCAGAAGACTGGAGAATGTCCCTGTGGACATCGACAGGGTAAGAACATTTGTGGACTTCGAGGTGATTGAGATAGTTGATGAAAGATGTCCTTATCCTGCGTTGTTAGGAATTGATTGGGCTTTCAACAATTCCACTATTTTTTACTTAAAGAAAAGAAGAATGAAATTTGAAGTTGATGGCCTTAGGGTCATTGCACCTCTGGATCCTAATGAAGGTCACAGATACACAAAACCTATCAGAGAAGAAGACTACACATATCAGCTAGAGAATATATATAAATTGATAGCAAGACAACATGATTGCATTAATCCTACATCATATGGGAATTTAAGTTGGTGATTTATAGCGCATGTTCATCAGACTTAGAAGAAGCACTAGAGAACTGGCAGAACAAGATGTATGAATTTTTTGCACAAAGATGTGCCAGATTGACCAAGGAAGTTCGTTGGATTGACACAAAAGTAAGTAAATTACCCACATTTGATGGTTTAAATAATTTAGAAACATTTTTACTGGAATTTGAAGAAGTTGTACCAGTACAACAGATATTGTTGGCACTGGATGAGGCTTTGAAAGAAACTCCAGCAAGATGGTGGGGGACACATAAAAGGAACATCGCAAACTGGATGCAATGTCGCACTTTGATGATAGTGCATTTTTCAGACAACATCGAAGGATGCGAAGTTAGATACACAGATCAAAGTTGTCCAAAAGACCATGTGCGAAGTTGTGAGGAGGCCTGGAGCAGCATTCCTCACGAACAATGGGTGCATAGATTCATCAACACATTGGACAGAACGCCTATCAACTGGTACCCTCAAGCAGAACTGCGCCTCACCACTGTAGATTGGTAAGGTATGACACAGAATTTTGTAGCTACATTTTTGTTTGAAAGTCAACACCCTATGGTAGATCGAGCTTTACAAGTTGTCAGATAGAAGGCGTTTGAGGAGGCACCTAACCTCCCCTTGGATAAATATGAGGATGAATGGACTGCACCTCTCCAAGAACCACAAGGATGTTACAATATCAATGTTGATGAAGACAATGATCTTTGGAATGTGAACATCACAGAAATGGAAGGATAGGGAGACGTAGAAGGACCAGGAGTCGAACTACCTTTCATTGGACAGCCGATCAAAATCAAGAAAGTTAATATTGGAACAGATCAAGCACCTAAGCTTGCTAATGTTGGAGATTACTGGGATTATGCCACCATTGATAAGATCACAGAATTACTGCATGAATATCAGGACTTGTTCCCAACCAAGTTCACTGACATGAAGGGCATAAAAGGACCTATGGGAGAGATGAAGATCCTCTTGAAACCAGATGCAAGGTCAGTTAAACAGACACCCTATAGATTGAATCCAAAATATAAGGATAAAGTGAAGATTGAATTAGACAGAATGTTGGAAGCAGGAATCATAGAACATGTTGAAGAGTCAGAGTGGATTATTTCTATGGTGGTACAAGATAAGAAAACAGGAGAGATCAGGATCTATGTAGATCTCAGAAAGTTGAATGATGTCTGTTTGCATGACCCATTCCCTACACCATTTACAGACGAAGTGTTAGATAATGTAGGCGGACATGAGGTATATTCCTTTACAGATGGATTTTCAGGTTATCACCAGATCAAGATTGCCAAGGAAGATCGCCACAAGACCACATTTGTAACAGAATGGGGATCCTACCAATACACATTGATGCCTTTTGGATTGAAGAATACACCAACCATCTTTTCTAGGGTGGTGGTTGAAGCATTCAAGTATTTTTTACATAAATTTCCGGAATCATATTTTGATGATTGGACTATTTTCAGCTTATTGAAAAACCATATCGAATGCTTAAGACTAATGTTGGATAAGTGTAGGCAATGTCAGATTTCCCTGAACCTAAAGAAATGCATTTTGTTTTCACCCTTTAGAGTATTGTTGGGCCATATTGTGTGTAAACATGGGTTGCTGGTAGATCCATCCAAGATTCCCATTATTGTTGACCTACCCCCCCTACTTATGTTAGATAGTTGTGCACTACTCTAGGACATATCGGATACTAAAGGAAGTTCGTTAAGGGCTATGCATAGATTAAAACACCCATGGCGAAGCTTCTGAAGAAATATTGTCAGTTTCAATGGACAGAAGAATGTCAGCAAAGCTTCGACACACTGAAAATGAAAATGGTTACTGCGCCTATTCTGGTTTTCCCATATTGGAGAAAGGAATTTCATGTGCATGTTGATGCATCTTCTATTGCATTAGGAGTAGTGTTAATGCAACCAGGAGAAGGATATATTGACCACATGTTAGCCTTTGCTAGAAGGAAACTATCTACAGCTAAGATAAATTACAGTACCACTAAGAGAGAAGGATTAGCCATGGTGTATGTGTTGCAGAAGTTTTGTCACTACTTGTTGGGAGGACACTTTAAGATGTTTATTGATCACTCTGCATTGAAATACCTAGTCAACAAGCCAGTGTTGGGGGGAAGAATATGCAGATGGCTACTGTTATTCCAGGAATATGATTTTGAGATTGTGTTCAAGCCAGGGAGAATGAACAAGGGACCTGACCACTTATCTAGGTTGGAACATGGAGAGGAACCTACTAGTTTGGAGGATACACTACTTTATGCATAGCTGCTAGCCATTGGGAACATTGATGATCACTTCGTTGAGATAGTCCAGTTCCTATCAACAGGAACGGCACCTCACAAATACACGATCATTAAGAAGAAACAACTGGTATTATGCACTGCAGATTTTTCATTTATAGCCGGACAACTATACAAGATGGGACCTGATGAGATCCTAAGGAGATGTGTTATGGAGGCATAAAGACCACTGATTTTAGCAGAAGCACATGAAGGCATCGCAGGAGGACACTACGCAAGAAAATAAACAACGCATAAGGTTCTTAGAGATGGCCTCTAGTGGCGTACTTTACATAAAGATGCCAAGGAATACTATAAAGCCTATGATGCATGCCAAAGAGTTGGGAAGCCTTCCCGAAGAGATGAGATGCATTTAGCACCACAACTGACTTTACAGGCATTTGAGAAATGGGCAATTGATTTTGTGGGACCTATAAACCCACTAGGGAAGCACACATGAGCTAGATATATCATTATTGTGACAGAGTATTTGACAAGATGGGCAGAAGCAAGAGCAGTTAAGGAATGTAGTTCAACTACAACTACATGATTTATATTTGAATATTTCATAACCAGGTTTGGATACCCGAAGACCCTGATGAGTGATCAAGGTACGCATTTTATTAATAAGACTATTGAAGCCCTGACTCGATAATTTGAAGTTCATCACCAGAAGAGCACCACTTACCACCCACGGGCGAATGGTACAGTCGAAGCCTTCAACAAAATCTTAGAGACAACGCTGACGAAGATTTGCAGTGTGAACAGGGATGACTGGGATTTGAGAGTACCAGTAGTACTATGGGCCTATAGAACTACTTGCAAGAAACTAACAATGCAAACTCCCTTTAAGTTGGTGTATGGCCTAGAAGCAGTTGTCCCTATGGAATATTTGGTTCCTAATCTCATAATTGCAGCATTCACAGATATGGATGAGACTGGCGCTATTCGAGAGAGGCTTGCACAATTGGTAGAACTAGAAGAAGATCGATTTATTGCAGGATTCCATCAGCAGGTATAGAAGGAACGAGAAAAGGCCTATCATGATAGCCACATCAAGAAGAAATCATTTAAGCAAGGAGATTTGGTATTGGTATATGACAGCAAGTTCATGAATCATCTAGGGAAGTTCAGGACACATTGTCTTGGGCCATATGAGGTTGCTTGCGTTACAGAAGGAGGAGTTGCATAGTTGAAAACTTTGAATGGAGAATGGAAGGAAGGTTTGGTGAATGGGATCCGGTTGAAATTGTACTATGATAACAAGATGCCTCACAGCTCCCAGTAGAAGCATGAGAAAAAGGGTCCAGGTACCAGGTGCAATTGAAACTGGGTACCAGACACAGAAAAGACAGTCTACACACAAGGTGGAGGAACAGAGCAGAAAGCATAAGCTACCCTGTGCAGTATGAAGTCGAAGTAAAGCCGAAGGTTCAGACCTAAAGTGCCTCGGGACAAGCCACATGTGAGTGTTGGGGGCATGTTGGCCCTTGGTCATGGAAGGTTTCGAAGATTAAGGAAAGAAGCGCGAAGTTCTAACTGTGTGGAAGACAAGTTGACTGAGATTGGGTCGAAGTGACCAAAAGAGAAGAAAAGATAGAGCGAAGTAAGAGAAAGCAAGTTGTTGGATGGGGAGATCGAGGAAGATAGATCAACAAGGAATATGTATTGTGGATGACTCAGCAAGTGGAAAAAGCCACCAGGATATTCTTTGGAGCACCTCGCGGAAAGAAAGGAAAGACAGGTTGGCGAAGCCCTGAAAACGTGGGTCAAGTTGACCTAGGGTTTTAGACACCCAGGGTTTTGGTATTTAGGGTTTTGAAACCTAGGTTTTGGCCTAAGGATGATCGAGATATATTGTAATGAATAAATAAAGGTCAAGAGGACTTGGGATGGGTTTGCTGATGTATGATGAGTGATGGTTATTATTTCTGAGAGAGAAGTATTGTGGGGTAAGAGAAGTTTGTGTTGTAAGATATTCATTTGGGTGTGAAGATCAACCCTACAGTTGGGTGTGCAGGGAGAGGAGAGAGAAGAAGAAAGAGAGATATGCAAGA
>ML842990.1:14156-39073 GCA_009831015.1 Picea engelmannii
AAGAGGTGGCTCTCCTTTCTCTTAATACGAGACAGAAATCAGGGTCAAATGCACTAGCATATGAAATTTGAGCAGAGGCTTCAGAAGGCTTTATCTCTGCAGGAATCTTGTTATACATCTTATTGAATCTTTTGGAGAAGTCAAAGACAGACTCTCCTTCCCACTTCTTCAAGGACCCAAACTCAGTCATGTAATATATATAATCTTTTCTATCCCCCCACTGTCTCAGGAAAATGTTATCCAGAGCTTCAATACCAGCGATAGATCCAGGGGCCAGTCCCCTGAACCACTTCCTAACTTCACCATCTAGACTCTGGACGAAGACTCTCATCCAAACATCTTCATTCTCAATATTCAGGTTGTCAACATAGCTGTAAAAGGAAGCCAGGTGCTCTTCAGCAGTGACATCTCCCTCACCACTGAACTTGGGCATGTACTTCAAATAGTCTCCAACAGGGAGAGGGTTCAAAGGGTGAGGAAGAATCATAGGATCATATCTAGCTGCGACTATGGCATCCATTCTGTTCAGAGGGGGATTAACACCAGCCATAGGGATGTTGAGCAGAGGAGAACTCAGAGGAGATGGAGTGTGAACAGGTGAGGAAGGAAAAGAAGTCCTCACAGGAGATGACGGGGAAAACAGAGAGAAGTCTAAGGGACTTGAATGCATAGGTGTTTCTCTCTGTGGAGTAGTAGTAATCAAAGGAGGAGTAGAAAAACCTATTGAGGGGGGAGTGACAAGGATCTCTCCCTCTGATACTAGACCAGGAGGGGAAAAATCAGCAGGAACACTCCCAAAGTTCAGAAAACGGGAAACTTCAGAGGAAGGACGACTAGGAAACTGAGAATATGAAAATGGAGTTCTCACAGAAGGGAAGGGCGTATTACCTTTTTCATCGACAGAAACTTCTTTTGCTGCTCTCTTTCCCTTTCTGCGCACCGCTTCCAAGTCTTCCTCTGGTGTGGCTAAAGGCAAATGTGGATTTGACCTCGTATGTCTAACTCTCGAAGCCACAGCTGATAGAACAGGTTCTCCCCAGCGGAGTCGTCACAGTGGAGTCACCAGGTGCACAGTAGCAATCTTCGAGTTCTGATATCTGATGCACCTTCAGAAATCAGTTGATCTTTGTCGTTCAATCCCGGGGAAAATATTCAACTTCGTCCCCGGAAACGGCGCCAGAAATGTTGGCATTCAGAAGTCACTCCTGGATTGCTAGCAGGAGAAGAGCCCGAAGCCCATCAGTTTAATGTCACGATTTGTTTAAAGGGTGATCAAATGGAGGAAAACTCAAAACCACATTGCGTCAACTCAGAAACCAGACCGAGCATGCATGAACGAGTGAGGTCTTGATAAACTCCAAAAAGTGAGTCATAGTAAAAGGGTGAGCAGGTGGAAGACTTATACAAGAAGGGTGTAAAGGTCTATAATAAACATCAGGTCCATCAAAGACTAGAGAAGAATGTATTCAAACGCAAAACCCTTTTACATTCGAACACGGAGAACCAGAGAGAACAAAGATGCCACGACAAATCCTTTATCATAGCATAACTGCAACAATCCACGTGAATCATTCAACTGTGAACACTCCGGCATGAGATGAAACAAAGATGGAAAAAGGAAACTGTTTGTTATAAACCAAGAAATCTCAACCACAGAGGCATAACCAGGAAACTAGAGTATTTGCTGAAACTTTACAGTCGGGAGCTTAGATCTACCATCGATAGATACAAAAATGGAAAAAATGCCTACATATACTCAAAATGACAACAACGGAATCAAGAAAGTGCATTGAAGGCTTTGCGTCTGCATGGCTTCTGACAGTCAACTTCTGAAAGATCGTGCCACTAATGTCAGACGCAATCTTAATTGTTTGACAGTTCCAACGGCGAATCGACGTGCCTTAAATTCATGGCCGTGCTTTCCCATTAATGCGGAGGAGATATCTAACCACCACCAACTGCTTCCATAACTGCTTCTTGGGATTGAGAACGGCCCGGACAACTCAGCATTTCTGGATGTGGAGGGCATCTCATGCGGACACCTGGAATAACCGACTGGCTCAAGGGTGTGCGGGGCGAACAACGTGGAAGGTGGGACGCAGGAACGGAGCGACGGGGCCGTGACAGCAGGGTGAGAGAGATTATAGGGGGAACACATGGCGAGATGCGATAGGCGAAGAAGGAGGAAGGATCGATGTGATGGATACTTTTAAGGGGAGGCTGATGTGGAAGGGAAGAAAACACGTGGCAGGTGATATATGGATGATGGGAAAACAGGAGGCTACGTAGACCATAGAACAGAGGTGGAAAGATGACACATGTCAACAGGAGAAAGGTGGTCGAAAAATGATATGACGGGAGAGGGGCCCACGCGTGCTTAATCACAGAGCGGCTGAGGATGACGCGGGTCATGCAATTGCCGTTGATATGGGTGCTTGGATCATAGCCGTTGGAAGCTGGACCTACGATTCCGGACCCCCCCCCTCCGCTTAAAGGTAGAAGGGCAGGGGGGGGTCTGGAATGGTCTTCACCGTCGTTGATCCGGGCGCACTCATCTGGACCATTGGAGAGATGCACCCCTGATTCCGGACACCCCCCCCCCTGCTTAAAGGTCGAAAGGCAAGGGGGGTCCGGAATTTGCTGTGCGCCGTCGATCTGGGCGCGCAAATCTGGACCGCCCAGTCTTGCTTGCTGATTACCATGGGCGCATTATCGCCCGAAACTTGGACAAGTGGGTTTTTACCCCTTCTTTTGTGTTCTACCCCCCCTATACAAGAAATATCGCTAACATGTATGTACTTCAGAGTTCAAGAAACAACTTCAAAATATTCTAAAACTTGGGTAGGAGTGTAATATGAGTGTATGACTACACTACCCAGAGGTCTTCGACAACTCGTCGGTTATGGACTTGATAATCTTGATGATCAGACTGAAGGCTTCAGTGATTTCAAACAAGGACTTGATTGGAAGTTCATGATGGCTGGGTATGCAGACAAGAGACATATTGTAGAGGGGCCGACTCAGGCTTAGTGACAAACTTCCCTTGGATAATAGCACGACAAGTGATAAGACTCAGGCAACATATATGTTAATCATAAGTCTACGAAGTAGGAGGCAACACAAACTGTCCATATGTTTGGAAGAATAACCAAATGGTGGAGGACACAACTATATATAGTGAGAAAATCTTCCTAAGGTCGTACTACATCCCATAGTCTGATGATCAAACAGATAAATGTGCTTTATCCAAGGGCGACTCATCATGCTGCCAATAAAGAAAATACTTTTCCCATCCTCTTTTTGGGGTATATTTGATTTTTTTGTTCTTTTCGATAATTTTGGAAAAATAATAAAGGAATATTACGTTACAATGGAGGAATGAGTACTGAAAACATATGAGATCAAGGCACAAGG
Source organism: Picea engelmannii (assembly GCA_009831015.1). Lineage (NCBI taxonomy): Eukaryota > Viridiplantae > Streptophyta > Pinopsida > Pinales > Pinaceae > Picea > Picea engelmannii. The sequence goes on from ML842990.1 coordinate 17,571, forward strand.
ACAAGACTGATGTTCTGGTAAAATGATACTCGGGAAAAATCCTCCAGCGGCCAAAGGTGTTAAGACGCAGAAGCAAACTGTCACAAGGCTGGTGGATAAGGTATGCAAATGCGGTTGATAGAACACACAATGGTAACGTCCTTCAATGTAAGTTTAACGAGCCCAGAGAAGGTAATCTCGGTGGTTTTCCATATTTAGAGAGTTTGAAAAAGAATAAAAGGAGACTCCGCTGGGGTCAGTTCGAAAAAGGGATAAACTAGCACCGATTAGACGTCAATTCAAAACCATTTTAACGAGTGTGACAAGGACAAGATCACTCGGCTATTTTTTCACTTTTAAGGAATCTGAAAAAAGATTAACTATGGACTCCGTCAGGAATATTCTTCTAGACCAATTTAACGAGTGTGAAAGAATAAGGTCACTCGACGATCTTTTCAATTTTAGGGAGTCTGAAAAGAGCTTAACTATGGACTCCGTGGGGGTTTCTTTTTTGTAAATTTAGTCCCTCAGGCCCGAAAAAGGAATAAAATTGTACCTGAAAGTACTCTTCTACAGAATGAAAGTTCTATAGAGTATACCTTTGTTCGTACAGTTGACCGTCCAGAACGAAAAAGGGGTAAACTACCACCGGACAGACGTGACTTCAAATTTCAGTTTAATGAGCGTGAAAGGCCACAAGATCGCTCGGAAATATTTTCATGTTTAACGAGTCTGAAAAGGGCTTAAAAGAAGACCCGTTTAAGGAACGTTCTTCTAGACCAATTTAACGAGTGTGAAGAAACAAGGTCACTCGACAATCTTTTCATCTTTAAGGAGTCTGAAAAGGGCTTAAAGAAGACTCCATAATGGTTACTTTTCTCAGTTAATCCGGATGATATCGAAAAGCATAAATACAGTCTTGCCAGATGTTTCTTTTGGATCTCAAAGCGAGATTGAAAACAACAAAAGTAGCCCATGATCAACGCTTTGTGGGTTGATGTTAGGTATCTCTTCGTAAGACTAGGAAAAAATGTCACATAATTCTTTGAAAAGATCCGTGTAAACTTGAATTTCTTCAGGGAAGAAATCCGCTCCGACGAAGACATTCTCCATGACGTCAGGGTTTCGGGAGTTATTGATGGGTATGGTTTCAGCGATAGTTTCCATATTTCCCTCAGCATAAATTTCCTTCGTAGCTAAGAGATTAATAGGACACGGTTGATCTCCCATTATGGTAACGGTGAATTCTCCTGCTTCGATTCGGCTTATCTCTGGGAGAAAATATGATCTGTGATGAAGATCTTCCCAAGGTTTTTCCGGACTAGTCATTGCTTCGATTACTGCTTCATCAGAAGGCAAGACTAAGTCTAACGAATCGACGTTAGTGAGAGAACCCTGAGCCCAAATAGGCTCTAGAACTGGATCTAACCCTTGTGCAGGAGTCAGATCAGAGTTAGTTGAAGCTTGTTGGACTAAAGAGTACGCTACCTTAGCAGTCGACAAGGGCATGGACATGCCTGGGTGCCCTGTCTCATCCATTGTGGCTGATGGGGAAGGAAGAATCCAAGGTTCCTCAAAGTAAGTCGTGCGGAACGACGAAACTTGAAAAATCTCAACCTTATGGTGATTAGATATAAATTTGATATCGTTTTGAGGAGGTGGGAAATCGAAGGTACCCATTAAGGATGGGCACAAACCCACTCCTACGTTAATGACACCTGGTTGAGGATTATCAATCATCGGGACCGTGGATGCCCCCAAAGTTGGGTCAGGTCTGGAGAAAGATAGTTGATCAATGGTCACTATCTGACCCTCATGTGGAAACAACAAGACTCGAAAAATTGTAGCAACCACAGCTTGCATAGCATAAGTCCAACTCCGTCCTAACAAGAGATTATAGTCGAGGGGAGAATCGACTACCTCTACTTCGACACACACGATTTTCCCTCCTAACTGCACAGGGAAAGAAGGAATGATGCCATGTGGTCGGAATGAACGACCATTGAAAGCAGTGAGGAGAGTAGGTGATGGAGACAAAATGGGTTGGTCTATGGCCTTCCAGCATGCTAACGACATAACGCATGTCGAGGCGCCCTCATTGACCACCGTGCGGAAGATATTCCTAGTAAAAGTTTTCGTGGGATGAGCCACTACTATCTGAAATGACACATGGTAAGGCAAACGAGGTTTTAAGTCAGTTGTATCTAACATGATGGTGCCCAGATTACAAGTCTCAGTAGAGCCCAAAGCGGTTAACAAGGCTTTCCTCTGAGCAGGGAAACTTTGGAGGACCTCCAAAGCAGACATCGCGTAAGGGGTTTGTGATAAATCCTCCACCACAGAGTAATTTTGGGTGGCCCTTGCGTTTGGGTTGTCAGAAGCTTTTTTAAATGCACCCTTTGGAATGCGTGTCATTGTTTCTCCCAATGTCTTCTCAATCTGTAGAGGAAGAGATGGGAGATCAACTTCTTTACCCTTCTCAGAAGTGCTTGGTTTACTATAGTCGTGCTCTCTAGTTGATATGAAAGCATCACCCCTAACCATATATACGTTCGCAGATGAGGGATTGTTTGGAGGTTGGCAGGTTTCTTGGCTGCCCCCTTCTGTGCTTGTAGAGGCTTGAGTTAGATTTTTCCCATGTTGAAAGGGATTAGTCAACACTACTTACTGTCGCTGTGTGATGAACTTTTGGGCCTCTGCAAGTCGAGGACAAAGATAGGCCGGGTGGTCTTCCGCGCACAAGTTGCATGGATACCTCGCCTTCCATTTTTCCGTGTTTTCCCTGCCAACATTATCAGTGGGTTTTTTATCCCCCTTACCCTTATTTAGTTGTTTTTTCTTCCCTTCAGGCTACTGGGTGGCTTTTGGGTTAGTTGACTGCATGGTGTGTACTTCCGACGTTTGGGTAGGGGGAGCAGCCAAAGCAATAGTTTGGTTGGCCGCTATGTGTTGTATGGATAACTGTTGCAACTGTTTTGTCAATTGCTTAGCGGGCTTGGTTTGTGCTGAACCAACAATACCATCGGCATGTGGTCCAACCCTCTGTCTAGTTTTATCTAGTATCGAACGTGGCGCATCTGGCAAGATGTTGTATAATAAACCAGACTGAGAATAGATGAGCTCAAACTGTTGAGCCCTCATGATGGCATCTTCTTTGGAGAAAACTCCAAATGTTGTGACATCTTTGGATAACTGTGGGACCAAAGACTTAAGGAACCACTCAAGAAGGAATGTTGGTGGGACTAGTACTTTGATTAGACTCTTTCGGCGTCTCCACTCTCGGATATGATCAGAGATATGGTCCGCTATTTTCTGTTCGAAATTGATGAGCAGCTTTGTGCCAGTGTCGTATCTCACAGGTAACTGGAAATGGTTAAGGAAGGCCATCGCCAGTTCGCCAAAAGAAGAGTATCTTGAGCGATCAAGCTCGATGTACCATTTTGTGACACTCCCAATAAGAGTACGTTGAAACAATCGCAATTGTACGAAGTCATCTTTCAATGAGTTAGATGAGCACCAAAGATGAAAGGTAGTCACATGATCACCTAGATATTCATTAGGCTTGGCCTCGAACTTTGGAATGTCCGAAGGAAACTTCGTCGGCATAGGAGGCCAACGTGGATCGTGACAAATAGGATCGTTTAACAACCTTGTCAAATCTGGCAAGTGTAAAGTTGTCAGGAATGGTAGTTTGGGTTGCTGCTGATAACCTGGGAAAAAGGGTCCTGGAGTTTGAATGGCACCAGGTTGCCAGGAAAATTTTGGTTGTTGGCTCGAATTATGGTAGAAACCATGGCCCTAACCAGCGTAAGGATTTTGCATCTGTGGAGACATCATCGACTAATTTCCCATAAAGGAAATAGAGTGTTGGGAATGCATTGTGTTCGAAGGACTTTGGGAAGGATTACCCCATGCCGGTCCTGATGGGAGAGGCATAGTAGTCTATCCAGGGTTCCATTGACTGTGGAAAGAATTACCCCAGAACAAAATTCCAGAGGAGGGAACAGATCCTTGTCCTGAGTTCCAAGGTCCTTCTATATGTGCCCCCTGCACAGGAATAGTACCCTGCGCAGGAGTAGATTGTCCGAAAATGGGATTTCCCCCAGATGGGAAAGCGGTTGATGAGAAAGTGTTGTTACCAAACATCCCGTTCCAAGAAAATGGTTTCGAACCTACCGACATACTATGCGCAGGTGTTCCTTGACTCCCTGCTACAAATAAACTAGTGTGTGTAGGATGCCCGACGGACTGCTGATGCGGACCACCAAGCGAAGGGGATGAAGGAGGGATATGACCTCCTGCGTAAGGAAAAGCGTTAAAAGGGACAAGAGTGCCCCCAAGTTGACCTTGCAGAGGAGCGTTAGAGCTCCCTGCCCCCAGACCCAAAGTCTGTAAAGTGGAGTAGGTTAGTGCAGGACTTGTACCTGAACTAGACATACCGTATGAGAACGGAGGGCCTGTCACACTAGGTGTGAAGGGGGTTGTGGCCGCCACCATAGACGGGTTCGGTCCACTGTGTGACGTAGTTGCGGCTGAGACCATGGTGGCTCGGACTGATGATGGTAAGTTAGGAGATGACTCTCTTGTGGTAGCAACTGTGGTGGGAATTGAAGAATTCCCAGAAGAAGTAACAACGCTTTTTTCCATAGCTGTGTGAGGCACTGTCTGGCATTCGTGAAATTGGATTGGTACAATAAACGGTGCCAAGATATCAGTGGTTGGAGTTTCAACTGAGCCAATATTGGTGGTTGATTCCTCTGAGAGTTGTTCGGGCACAAAGGTTTGTAACTCGGTCGCTTCAAAAGACCCTTGTTGGTCTAGCTTCTGCCTTAATGGTGGCGGGGGTGGCTCTAGTGTAACCGGCAGCAGGCCAAGAAGCCTTTGTGACTGACAGAGCTCGGGATCCTCCACTGTGTGAGAAGATCCAAGACACTCTAAGGTATTCTAAACGTTCAAAATTAACACACACTAAAAATAATCCCCTAAGAGATGAGACAAGCAATCACTAAACTATTTGGAAGAACAGTTACAACAACCAACACTAGAGCAACTTACCGGTGCAAGTGAAACTCAAACACGAAAGAACCCTCCAGGTATACTCTGCAAAGAATGGCTCGATGTCTGTCCTAGGTACCATGGTATACCCTCGCAGTCACCTGTGTATGTCCCTAAAAAGATTGGCAACTAGGTTGCCAGCATGCGAACAGTCACCAGGCGGGTATAGTCGAAAGTCGGGTAGACCACAATGAGCAGGGCATCAAGCCCGAAACCTGTCAAGGGTATCAAGAGAAAATGGTCTGGAAGACAACTGAGGACCTCAAATGGATTCGAGACCTACGAAGCCCCTGTGGAAAATGCAAATGATGGAATCCCAAAACAATCCCTCTATATGTGTTCTCCACTACGATTGTTCCGGCTTTGGAGGGGTTATCTCTGCTACCTTTCCGCACGCGACCTTGTTTTTATCCCCTGTGTTAGAGGGGGGTCTCGGATAACTTCCTCGAAACTGGACTTAGACACTCCCTATATCAGACTCTAATGTTTTGTTTTGAATGGCCTTAAAGAGTTTCCTCTCCAACCTAATCCAAGGCCCTAGTCCCGAACTAGTTTGTGAACCCTACAAACATAAAAGTCTAGTAGATTTTTAGAATTAGCATTGCTTTTATGGATTTATCTTACATCAAGGGGTATGAGGGTGAAATTGATGATGTGTAAAGATGAAATAAAAAATGAATGAAAAAAGATGGAAACAAAAGACTTGTACTAAATGCAAAATTTCAACAACTTTTCACAAAGAAAGATTTCCTTTTTTTTTTTGAATTTTTCTAAGATGTTATACAAAAAACTTAAAGGAATTTCGCTCGACTATGAGCTACTTATGATCTAAGTGAACTGCAAAAACTTACGAAACAAAAGACTTTTCCCTAGCTAATGATGTAGAAACACACCCTTCAACCAAGGAAGAAAATGAAAAGAGATTTTTTTATTTTATTTAAGTGCTAGTAAAGCAAAAACGGGAAAATACCAATAAGAAAAAAATCAAGAAAAACAAATTATGTCTTAAAGTGCAGATCGCAAAGAATCAGAGTAAAGAATCACACAATGGCAATAAAAAAAACAAAGACTCTCACACTTGTCTAAAAACCTAATTTTTTTATTTTTTGTTTTTATTTTCTGTCAACTATCAACTGAGAAAAAGTAGGCTAAGGGTAAGATGACCTAACCTACTGATTGTTCAAACCTAGACTCAAACACCTGAGAGGAATACTTCCTATCAAAGGAGGGGATGACTGCCCCACCCTGAACAAAAGGTATCCTGTCAAGCACGCGACTACCACTAAAACAACACGCGTGAAAACGCATGTTGAATAGAGACAGAAGGCGTGTACACACGGGCTGACCTTGTACAGGCCGCGTGTATATCTAAATTCTAAGGAAAAATATGAAAACAGGCAGTCCAGACCAGGAAGAGGCCTCTGGTATTGATAACCAGGGTCCTTGGAAGGCTTGGATGCTCTTTCTAATAGAAAATATAAATAATGCAAGGAATAATAAGGTGAAAAAAGCAATCTGAGATAGGACTATGAACCAGCGAGACTCAAACAGGATTCCAGAAAACCCCCTGAGAATGTATAATTCTGACAGGGAAGAGGAGGACTACCTCTAAGGTTCTTTGAACTCCTACATGCTACTGCTATCTCTACAGCTAGCGTTCACATGCGGGCTATAAGAGGATAGGGTGCTGGTACTCACGTACAGGCCTTTTGCAGGCCGCGTGTACCTCTGTGTGTCCCAAAAACTACAGTCAAGAAAAAGTCAGGGAAAGCTGGTATGGAAAACCAGACTCCCTGCTAGCTCAGACCTTATAGAAAAAGACAGGCAAAGAAAAACAGAACACCGAATCTTTAAACTACCTAAAAACTTAAATAAATCCAGGAACCCTAAAGAGTATTATCCCCAGTACGGTCGCCAATTCTGTTGTTGGGAAAAACACCCTATGGACTAGCAAAATAAGGTCAGACTTGCATGCAGATTTTGACCGAATAGAAACTACTTTTTTACCTACAACCCAAGATTTAAACCCCTTTTTCACAGTAAATGCATGGAAAAGGACCACCAACCTTATTACCAGCGTTTGATGTAGATCCTTTGTTGCTCTTTGATTACTTGCTTGTGTTTCTCCTTCCACATATGACCTGCACTCAAGACAAACAACAACTATGCATGCATGCTACTTCTATACTCAAGGGTTAGAAATCAAGCATAAATTAATCAAACCATAGACAATTCATGTATTGGGATGGGAAAAGTATTCTTTTTATTACTGAAAGTGAATCAACTTCCAAAAAAGCTGAGACCGGCCACTGCTCCTTGAACCTGATCCTGGGCTCCTCTTCTTCTGTCCTTCAATTGCTTTGCGTTAAATCTCCTTTGGCATGAGGAAAGGCTAAAGGGTTTGGACAATGGATTATGTAAATGGCCAGAGTTTCTTCGCTATATTTTTTCTTTCTCCAAATGGTACCCCTACCCCTTCTTTTATAGGCTAGAAGGAGCTAGGGTTTTTGACGAACCCTCGACCATGCATGGCCAAGAGTTTCAGTTAACTGACCCATATCTTTTTGTTCCGTCAGAAACTCTCCTTTTTTCGTTCTTTTTTAGGTACACGCGGGATGTTGTGAGTCATCCACCGTGCACACATGTGCAGTAATGGGTTAGGGAATGTGGGCCTTGACACAAGAGGATTTTCAAAGAGTTGTTCAACAGAGTTTTGTCAAAGAAGGGATATGAATTGGCCTGATGCCAGGTAAGCATGTGTGGTGCAATTTAGGGTTATAACACTCATGTCCCCTGTCTGGGCTCCTGCAATTTCATAATATAATTTCTACCACCTATGCCATTCACATTCAGGTCTTTCCATTAATTCCTATCAACATATTCGTACCCCTACAAGAGTAGTTATCAATTTGAAAAAGGGACAATATAATTCCTCTATTGAAATTCAGTAAAAGAAATTCCAAGGCACAATTTCAATCTGCAATCCTTCTCCTCATGGAGTTAATGCAAATCATAAACAATCCTTTAAAGGTAGAAACACATTTCAACATGCTTATTTATGCCTTATTATACCAGTCCTTTGACTAATCTCTAGCCCATCCAAGCCTAGTGTTGTAGCCTACTTTGATATCACTTTGTAACACAACCAACCGCCTAGTTATCTTTTGGGGTAATAAGGTATTAAAATTTAATTTCCCCTAGCCATATCATAGTCCCCTTTCTGATGGCACCATTGTCCTTTGCTCGTCAATGGATTTCCAATGATTGTAATTTTGGTCAAAACTGAGCTTTGGATCAAAATTTATGGTCTCCCAAAGTTTTTCGGGACTTCATTGGTCAATGACCAACTCATTACCATGTGTTGTACACGTGACGGCTTATTAATCATGCCATCTGACGTGGAAGTGGTATGTTATATTTACGTCTCAATATATTGACCCACATTTCATCATCGTCGTGATCTTTTTTTATCCCCTGATTCGCTCTCATTATCCCAAAACTCCGATAGCGATGTACCCAAGAGAACCTCCCCCAAATCCTACGGCTCTTACTCTCGATCCCGACAACTCAAGGAATGTCAGTGATGTCACTTAGAGTGAGGGTTAATTCTTGCATCTTAACGGTCTCCACGACACATGGATGTGATCCACGTGATCAATAGAGGAAGTTTTACCTTGTACCTTCATCGCTCAACAGTTGTCATTAGCCCCAACTACCATAGTCTTCGATGATTACTTCGTTGGCATCGACATTTCTTGGTCGGACAAGACCATGTAAACCTACCACACTTCTAACAATGTTAATTATGGAATTAGATCCTTCCATTTAGGTCTACACTTACATTAGCACAAAGGATTATCGATGCATCAAGCTCTCGATATACTAAATAGTCTTACACATCGTAATAGTCTTGCTAATAATGCAAGGATTCATCTCAACTACACAGACATGTTCATCCATGAAAGCATCCACAAAAAACAACCATTCATATTGTCCCAACATTATTCAGGAACATAGACTTGCCAATAAAATAACCAGTCCATATATCAAGCAAACATACACATCCATGGATATAATCACAGGCACTAGTTTATTCATTTTATTTAGTATAAGGAGCATAAGGGTTACTTATTTGTTCAATGACAAAGTTATCCAACCAACTAACTGTGGGTGTTTTCCTTTCCACCCAATTGTAGTCTCAAATGCATTCATTCTTAGCACTCTGGCCACCCCCATGCTATACCATGGTACTACCAAATAATCTCTCTCAAGTACTACCAGGGAATCTTTCTCAAGTTCTTAGTAAGATTCGAAGGCCTCTCTCCTTCACTCTACTCTTGGTAGAAATTTTTCTTACACCCACCTAGCCCCCTCCTCTTCAAGGTTTATCAGATGCATTTCCAACATCAAGCTCGTGGCCCTCTGATCTCAGGTTGGGTTTTTTATGGGTTCTCCAACCAGTATTACGACCAATTTATTTCCCTTTGGAATTCCCTGAACTCTCATCAAGTTCTCCTCCTGTGATGGTGTCTCCCCTCTTTCCATTCTCTCACTCACTTTCCTACATGCATGCCCTCATAAGGTTCTCGGCCTGCCCTTCTATTTCTTCTATTAGAAGGAAACTCTTGGTTCAATCTGGACTGCAGAATTGGTACTTTATTTGTTGGTTTATCTCTTCTTCCTATCTACCATCTAAGTTATTGACCCAAGGTTCATGTCTTTTCGAGTTTCCAACAAAGCCTCTAAAACTATTGACCCTCCTATTGAACCAGAAGGCAACACAACACACATAATGTGTTGCACAGTCTCACCCGAGATAACTTTAAATGGGTGGTTGTAAGACTCAGGTGTTTACAGCCTAGGACTGAGTATGAGCTAGGGGTTTATTATCCAGAGCCATCTACTATAAACCGTGATTGTTATCTTACTATTATTCGCGATTATGCACTGTCTTCACAGTTTATTCCCTTAACACGCCACCGTATTTAATAACAATAGAATAACTCATTCATTAAGCACACCAATTAACTGCTGAAAGAAAGTAAAGACATACATGCATTCATCATATTACATAGATATTATCATGGTTCACCCCCTCCTAGGCTACGTCCACAAAGATTTGTCTTTTGTCTCTTCTATTATGGTAGTTCTGCATCTCTAGCGTTGCGCGCTTACAATTCCCTTCAGATGGGTAAGATCTATATGAGGTAAATTAGATCGCAAAAGGCTCCACAACCTACGATCTAATCCTCTGATCTTCCCTCTCTCCTTTGTTCTATATCAACAACTTCCAAAATAGTTCATAACAATATTACATATCTCATCAACTCGTACATATCTGGTATGAAAAATACAAAGACAAACTAATCAATAAACAACCTTACACAACAAAAACTGGAACCCTCTATTATACCTATGTATCTATATTTATATCTATCGGGCTCTTTAGTCATTTACAATGTATTACAAAAACCCTAACCCTACCGACGTTAGGTATTCCTCCCATGTTCTTGTGTTTGTTCTTCCTTCCAGATGACATTTTCCTTGTGCATGCTTTCTTGCATGCACACATGTTGTGTTTCCCTCCAGTTGTTACTTCAATTTCTGCACACTTTCTTTCCCCATGATCATCCTTCTTTCCACTTCGGCCTGCTTCCAACACTCTTGTACCTTTGGTTGCCAATCCTTGTTGTCCTAGCCAAAATTTTCATATCTACATTCATTGTGGGTGGTTGTTTTTTCAACCACGTATCCTCCCTCATTAATTGACTTACCTTGTCACCAGGGATAAGGAGAAGTCTGAATATTCCAAAATATCTCAACAAGGAAGTTTGGGTCATATTGACATAATGAACCCCCTTTCTAGATTTCCCATTCTTTCCATTGGTAGTATCATGGCCAGTACTTTGAGGCTTCACCCACACAATCATTGTTGATAGTTACAATTAAACAATAATATATTTACAATATTTACATGTCATTGCATGGAAATCACTAATAATGATTAATTACAAGTCGGAGGAAACAAGGGTGTTACACATGCCCCTTCTTAGAGTGTTTGCACTACATGGTTTTCATGCACAATAATATTTGTTTGGAATTTGTGTTTATAAAAATAATAAACATAATAAATATAAAAACTTTGTATATAATTTGCATCATTTATGTGCATAAGTGATATTCTACTAGGGGCCAAGCAATAAACTGTAGTCTTTTATTTTCATATTGTAAGGGATGAGGTAAGGATTAACTATGCAATTGCGTTGAAGAATGAGGTTTCAATAAGCATCACATCTATTTTCAATAAACAAGATATGTTGTCCTTGTATATTATTGGTCAATGGAAAAATTAATAATAACAAAAAACTACATTAACTACACTATTGCATTATCTAAAAGAAAATAATTAAAAAACTTTAATATTAAAGATGATATTTTGTTTAGAACTGGCTAGAAGACAATATTATGAGAAACCATTCAACGTGGTAGAGCATACTAGAATCAGTCGACAATGTTATGGTCGACTGTCCTTATATAGCTTCAGTCGACTCCCATTGATCATTCATCTATTTTCTGCGCCTGCTAAATCTCTTAGTTGTATAGCTCCTCTATTTGTGACATATTTTACTTCGTATGGTCCTAACCAATGCATTCTAATCTTTCCCGGGTGCTGAAGAGATTTGTCGTCATACATCAGTACTAGATCCCCTTCCTTGAACGTTTTCTTCTTGATGTGTCGATCGTGCCAAGCTTTGTCTCCTGCTTTCTGCACTTGTTGATGGAATCCTACCAAGATTCAGTCTTCCTCCATGGTAAATAGTTGATTTAGTCTCTCTTGTACTGCACCTCATTCTGTCATTTGTGTGATAGCTCCTACGCACAAGTTGGGTACTAAAAATTCTAATGGCACTACTGCTTCTTGGCCATAAACCAGTTTGAATGGTGTGTTCCCTGTCATCTTTTTGCATGTAGTCATGTATGTGAATAATACTATTGGTATTTTGAGGTCCCAATCATCTCTGTTGACATTACAAATCTTTGTCAGTGCGTTCTCTGGGATTTTGTTGAAGGATTCCACTGTGCTATTCACCTGTGGGTGATACGGTGTGCTCTTCTGGTGATTGACTTTGAACTGTTCAGTCATTGCGCGGATGGTGTTGTTTATAAAGTGTGTTCCTTGGTCACTCATCAAGACACTTGGGAACCCAAATCTCATGATTACTTGTTCAAACAAAAAGTGTGTTGTTGTCTCTGCGCTGCAATCTTTTACGGGTGCGGCTTCCACCCATCTTGTTAGATATTCTGTCGTTGTAATAATGTATCTTTCCCCTGTCCTTTTGGTTGGTGGGTTAATTGGGCCCACAAAGTCGATTTCCCATTTGTCGAATGCCTGTAATGTTACTTGTGGTCGTAGTGACATCTCGTCTCTTCTATTGGGTTTGCCTACCCTTTGACAGACATCGCATCTTTAACAGTACTCCTTCGAGTCTCTGTGAATTGTTGGCCACCATAGTCCTGCACATAATAACTTCTGCGCAGTAGATTTCCCTACGTAATTCCCTCCTGCTATTCCCTCATGGGATTTTGCTAAAATTCTTGGTCTTTCATTCTCTAATATGTATCTTCGCAAAATGATATATGCGCCCATTTTATATAAGTGTCCTGCAATCAATTGATAGTCGGCCACACGAACTACCAGTTTCTTCTTTTGCGCGGTGATATATTCTTGCGGTGCAGTACCTGCAATCAAGTACTGAATGATATATGTGAAGTATTCATCTGCAATCTATACTGAGAATAATTGTGCATCTAGAAAGTTGTCTTCTATGTTCGTAGGTTCTTCTCCATTTGTGACACTTAACAGGTGGTCAGGTCCTGCATTCAATTTTCTTGGTTTAACTATTACTTCAAAGTTGAATTCTTGAAATAACAGTAACCATCGACAGATTCTCCGCCCCAATACTGGATTATTGACTAGGTATTTCAGGGTTGAGTGGTCTGTGAACATATTAAAGTGTTTTCCTAATAAGTAATGCCTGAACTTCTGCAGTGCATAGACCATGGCTAGGCCTTCTCTTTCTATCATGTTATAATTAAGTTCTGAGTCTAATAACTTTATTCTTGCAAACTTTATCGGGTGATCCAAGTCTCCCGCTCATGGATGCACTAAGATAGATCCAAGTGCTATCACTGATGCATCTACATGCACATGGAATGCCTTTTCCTAGTCTGGAAATACTAATATCGGTGCGGTAACCATCTTTTCCTTCAAAATATCCAGACCGTGTTGACACTCGTCGTTCTACTGAAACTTTGTATCCTTTCGTAACAACTTTTCCATGGGTGCTGTAATTTGTGCATAGACTTTGATGAATTTCCTATTGTATCCTGTGTGTCCTAATGTCTCTCTTAGCTGACAGACTATTCTTGGTGCTGGAAAATTAACAATGACTGCGATCTTTTCCGGATTGACCAATAAACCTTGTTTGCATACTATATGGCCCAATAGTATCCCAAACGACATTCCAAATATGAATTTCTTGATGTTCAGTGATATCTGGCACTGTTTGCATCTTTCTAACATCAGCCGTAAAACTTCCACATGGTTTTTCAATAGGCTATATATGGTCCAATCATCCAGGTATACTTCAAGAAACTGATGGATGAATTCCTTAAATGCTACGAAGACAACTCTAGAAAATATTGTTGGTGTGTTCTTCAGTCCAAACGACATGCCGGTGTACTGATAAGATCCCCATTTTGTCGTGAACGTGGTCTTATGTCTATCTTCCTATGCTATCTTAATCTGATGGTAGCCTAAGAATCCATCAGTGAATGAGTACGCTTCGTGTCCTCCCACATTCTCTATCACTTTGTTTGTGAACGGTGTAGGGAACGGGTCGTGTAGGCATGCATCATTCAACTTCTTCAAGTCGACGCATATCCTGATTCCTCTTCCCTGTTCCTTGTCCTGCGCTACCATCAGACTTATCCATTCCGACTCCTCAACTGGTTCAATGATGTTGGCTTCGAGCATCCTGTCGATATCCTCTTTAACTTTCTGTTTATATATGGGATTCAGTCTGTAGGGTCGTTGTATGATAGGTCTCACGTCAGGTCTGAGTGGTATATTCTTTTCTCCTATTTATCTGACTATGCCCTTCATCTTTGTAGATGTTGTGGGAAAAAGGTCATTGTATTCCAATAGAAAATCTGTGATACTTTCTACTATTTTTTCATCCCAATAATCCCCAATGCTGTCCATTTTGGGCTGCTTCGTTGTCCCGATGTTAACTTTCTTTACCTTGATTGGTGTGGAAATGACTTCTGATTCTATGGGTGGTCCTTCCACATCTCTTTCACCTTCTTCTTCTTCGATATGAATATTACGCAGATCATCTTCATCTAGTGCTTCTTCCTGTACATGGTAACATGACAATAGTTCATTAATCGTCTTCTTATTCTGTTGTTTCTCTTCTGTGATAAATTATATTTCTATTTTTTTGATGTATATCACTCCTTTTATCTGTTTGATGGATGCATCTATGTTGGGGTTCTTGTGTTCGAATGAGAAAGTGATTGTGAAGTTATCTTGTAATGTCCTCCATGTCATAGTTCCTTTGCACAATTCTTGGTCCGTGTAACAATTTGTTGGTATGCCTTCGAGAGTATGTATGTGTTAGCACCAGAAGTCACCCCTAGATTGCGACAGAGGTAAGCCTGATACCCATCAGTATTTTTGTTACGATTGGTTATAAAAAGGTCAAATGGGCGCAATCTCAGGAAAATATCATCTTATCTCAGAAAATTGGACTGGTATGCACAAGAAGGTGAGGTCTTAATTTGACTTCAGTTAGTAGGTTGTTGTAAGGGTGAGTAGGAGGAAGACTTCAGAGAGAAGGATGTAGAGGTATACCATGGACATCGGGTCTTCCAGCAGCCCAAAGAAGAAAAACTCAAACTCAAAATCTTCTGAGTTCAAATCATAAAGAAACTGAAAGGAATTATAACAACACTACAATCGAAAATCCATCATAATGCAGTCACAATAATTCAATCGAATCAGTCAATCATGAACGCTTTAAGTATCAGAGGCAAACAAGATGGAGCAAGAAATCTAATTGTTATTAAAAAAGAGGTCTCAAATACAGATACATAACTAGAAGCCAGAGGCTTTACTAAAACTTTACCATACGGGAGCTTTGCTCTACCATCGACCTTTAACAAAATATCAAAACTGAGTATTTATACTTAGAATAACCTACTAACACCAGGAGTGTAACTTGGCTATATAAATCAAATCTTTGCGTCTGTATCTTCTTCTGTCAGGCTACACTTGCACTCCTCTATTAGACACAATATCATATCGGTATGGATCTTGCAGGGAAATCCGTCCATAGGGGTACCACAGGATGACGGCTCTAGAACCTCCATGCCTTCCATTTATGGATTGAGCCGAGGTTTCAACCACCTACTCAATTTACATTAACTTATTTTCCCCAGAGAGTGGCCAAGTTGAAATGATCAGGGGACGATCACATGCATACTCTCCAAGGCTCGGAATCTAACTTCCTTTCCTTTGGCCCCTCCTCAATGTAACCCAGGGCCATGACCCTGTGCTAATGACATCCCAACATTTCAAATTTTGGGGGGTTTTCATATGGCTCACCTTCAGATTTCCCGATATCAGAAATAATGAAATCGCTTATCTAACCAATGGTCAAATCTGCTTCTCAACCAACGGCTATGATGCTTTCTCTGGACTTTGAAATAGTCCTCTATACACAACTGGGGGGTAGATGCTTCTCCTAAAACTTACTTTCACATGATCATGGGCCATGACCTAGCGCCTATCTCCAAATGCGTTTCGATATTTCGCCTTTCGTGGATTCCTACATGCTAGACTTTAGAATTCCTGATCCATGAAACCATGAAATATTTGATCATGCACCACATGTTCCTCTGGTTTGGATGACCTAGATTGATTTCATGATTTTTCACCTCGTAACATTTTCTTGCAGCTCAAAACAAAACCCTTGAAACCCAGTTCCATGACATTTCTTAATCCACTGTCACCTGTCTCTGCTGGATCAGACAACTCCCATGAGTCCCAGGTTTCGGGACTTCGACATATCAACACATCGACACATTGACAATCTTCACATCAGGACTTTCACGCATTCCTCACTTAAATTCTCCCGAAACTCATTTCCCTGAATACTTGGATCAATTGACACCTTTCCCCTTCAAGATCAACGAATGATGTTGATTTTGGGTCTCAGGAGTTCAGATCCTCGACGAAAAAATTTTAACACTATTTTAAACTCCTGATTCCTGTGATAATTTTCCACCGTTGATCTCTCCTAATGAGATCCACGAACCAGATTTAATATGTGCTCGACCTTTGATTTCAGGCCCGATCTGGCGCTAACCTTCGAGCAACTTTGACCTTTCAAAAGAACGCAAGCCTTCAATCGATAATCTTGATTAGATATTCGTCGTTGAAAGCTTAAAACTGCCTTCTTATTTATTTAAGTCCATACCAACCCGCTCTAAGTACTGCGCTTGTGCTTATGGTCGTGGTTTCTGTGAACAATTACCTGAACGACTGACTGAGGGCTCAGGAAAACAAATGATCAGTGACAGAGGTAAAGAGAGAAGTGATCATATTAGAGAAAACAAGAAAGATTAGGGTCAAGACTTCTTAGGTAGGAAAACATAGAACAAAAGGTCACTCAAATGATCGAGGGAAGATGTAGAGAAAACTACAAACTGAAAGGGAAAAACTTAAGAATGGATTTGCGAAAGGAGGATAGATAGGAAAAAATACAAAATTAGGTAGAAACCACAAACCCATAAGGCTTTACAAGTTTATGTGATAACATTTGGCTCCACAGGGGATGCCATGCTCCCTACGAGCTGCCAAGAACCAGTAGTTCCAGTGCCTTAGCTGTTGGGCTATGGAGTCTAGCTCAAAACTTTCACAGAAGAAAACAGGGAAATATGTACATTGCTTCACCTAAAAACTAAAACAAACACATGGGCTCCATAAAAGAGATTATTTATGTACAATCCTAGGCTAATTGATTTTTTTACAAAACGCTAGGTGAAAGCAAACTTCCACCATAGCCACCCAGATCGCTTGGTAATAGAATTCTTTTCTTCACTGCAAATGATCCACAAAAGGTAAGGGAAGTATGACAATAGAACAAGAACATGATTTGGAACCCCAAACATACCCCTAAGTGATGATAATACGAATATCCTTGCAGACTCCAGTGCCTTTGGAAAACATAGCTCCATATATAACCCCAAGGGGTCACATAATTTATAATCAGGAAATCTCAACTGGAAAGAAATTACCTCCCGCGCTTCCTGGTTGCTCACCCGTCGTTCGATGTTCTCAGAGTGTACCAGTGGGTAGAGGACTAATGCAGGTCGGCTGATCCCAGGTGATACTTGCTCATTTGCAGGTTCAAGATAGGAGATAAACTACACCTTTAGCTCCTCCATTTCTCCCTTGTCTGCTCCGATAAAATATGCTAGCTGAGAGAAAGAAGGCTCTTCATGTATATCCATGGATGGCTCTTTCTCTCTATCATGTTTCTCTTGGTAGGAGATTTCTCTTTCATAATAATATTGGCAGCCTATGCTTTCTGCTTCTGAATACTCTTCAGGGGTAGGTGAGCACATAACTCTTCTATCTTGCAAAGAGAAAAGAGCAATATCTTGATTATTTTCTTCAACTATTTCTTCTTTTAAATATGAGACATCGGGTGTACTAGGGGCAGAAAATAATGCATCCATAGTTATGCCATCATCAACACTATCATCAATCACATCTAGAAGGGCTTCTTCTTGGGAAAAAGAGAGAGAAAAATTTTCATCTGTATTTTCAAGATACTCGCTTTCATCCTCACTTTCTCTCTCAATCATATCTTTACCAAACTCATCACATGAGGAACACTCTATCATCTACAGAATGTGGAGTGCAAACCTCTTACAAAAGTCATCAAAAATAATATGAGTTGGGTAAATCTTCCCTTAATACGAATTAAAAGCATCATGAAAATACTTCAAAGAATGGATACTACAAGCAGGGAGAGAAAGACACCATCCAAGAGCATCTTCTTCTAGAAAAAAACAAAACATATTGATCTAGACATCCTCGTGAAAGAAGCCATGTTCAAGCATGTGTGCATGAAATTTTAATAAGTTCTCACCGGGATGATCATGCTTGCTTCCTCTGAATCTCGGAAGATAATCATCCCATTCGTTTATAGCCGACACTGGATGTGGATAACCATATATGGTTGAGAAATTGACAGGGGAAAACTTATGAACCAAGATAGTTGAGAGATGTGGCTCCCCCTCTTCTCCTTCATGGATTTCCCTCAGATCAGTTTCAAAATCACTATAATCAGGAACCATGGAAGAGCTCTGCTTTTCTTCGTCCTTACTGGGATATCCGTCAAAAGTTGTTTTTTCTTGGTTGGTATCCGACATCACCTCTTCATCATAAGCAGGGCTACCAAAAACCTTTGTTTCAAGGACTGAAATATCCTCTACATCTTCTTCGTAAGAGTGGTGAGAAAAATCTTCCTCCAATCCCTCCGTCCATGCAGAAAGAGATTTTACCATCTCCATCAACTCCTCTGAGGTATATCCTTCATTCTCACAGCTTCCATCCTCATAGCTTTCATCCTCACATCTTTCATCCTTACAACTTTGAGCTAGGATTTTGTCCATTTAGAACCAGTGGAGTCACCAATCAATCCTTTAACCATGGATTTTCCATGTGAATGATATGTAGAATGAGTGTGCATGGTCTTTGTTCACCATCAAAGACTAGATCTGATCGTTGTGTTCTCCCAGGGGGTTGTAGTTGTAGCCAGAGGAAACCACACTGAAATAGTAGAGTTAAGACAATGGGTGAATTTGTTGTTCACTTATTGTAACTGCTCAATCTATACTGGAGTCCAATCTAGATGTTGAATCCAGTTTGTCGTGTGGTTATCCATCAACCTTAGTATCCACTCCTGTAGTAGATGCGGAAAATCATATAAAAATACTTCATGTAAATTAGTAAACACGTATTTGTCTAGATATTTTCGAGGTGTGATTCTAGGGTTTCTATTGTCTTTCTGTGCAAACTCTAGCTCTTTTTTTCTCAACCAAACTTCGATTTTTGCTTCTGTGGGGTTCCATGGTCTCAACATTCCCTTCTAGTGGCTCATTTCTCTCTTCTTTTATTCGTTCTCTTCTCACCCAATCTATCTCACCTACTCAGTCCTCTCTCGTTCCTACCAACATGACAACAAAACCATTTGTCAGTTTATCTCTTATTCCTTTCTACCATCTGAGTTATTGACCCAAGGTTCATGTCTTTTTGGGTTTCCAACAAAGCCTCTAAAAATATCGGCCCTCCTGGTGAGCCATAAGGCAACACAGTGGACAGAATGCGCTGCGTAGTCTCACTCGAGATAGCTTTAAATGGGTGGCTGTAAGACTCAGGTGTTTACAGCCTAAGACTGAGTATGAGTTAGGGGTTTATTATCTAGAGCCATCTACTATAAATCATGACTGTTATCTTACTATTATTCACGATTATGCATTGTCTTCACAGTTTATTCCCTTAACACGCTACCGTATTTCATAACAATATAATAACTCATTCATTAAGCACAACAATTAACTGTTGAAATAAAGTAAATACATACATGCATTCATCATATTACATAGGTATTACAGTGTTTCACCCCCTCCTAGGCTACGTACACAAAGATTTGGCTCTTGGATCTTCTATTATGGTAGTTCTGCATCTCCAACGTTGCGCACTTACAATTCCCTTTAGATGGGTAAGATCTATATGAGGCGAACTAGATCGCACCAGGATCCACAACCTGTGATTTGATCGTCTGATATTCCCTCTCTCCTTTGTTCTAGCTCAACAACTTAAAAAATAGTTCATAACAATATTACATATCGTATCAACTCGTACATATCTGGTATGCACAATACAAAGACAAACTAATCAAGAACCAACCTTACACAACAAAAACCAGAACCTTCTATTGTACCTATGTATCTATATTTATATCTATCGGGCTCTTCAGTCGTTTACAATGTATTACAAAAATCCTAACCCTACCGACGTTAGGTCTTCCTCCCATGTGTGTGTGTTGTTCTTCCTTCCAGATGTCGTTTTCCTTGTGCATGCTTTCTTGCATGTGCACATGTTGTTTTTCCCTCCAGTTGTTACTTCAGTTTCTACATGCTTTCTTTTCCCACGATCATCCTTCTTTATACTTTGGCCTGCTGCCAACACTCTTGTACCTTTGGCTGCCAATCCCTGTTGTCCTAGCCAAATTTTTCATATCTACATTCATTGAGGGTGGTTGTTTTTTCAACCACCTATCCTCCCTCATTAACCGACTTACCTTGTCACCAAGGATAAGGAGAAGTCTGAATATTCCAAAATATCTCAACAAGGAAGTTTGGGTCATATTGACATAATGAACCCCCTTTCTAGATTTCCCATTCTTTCCCTTGGTAGTATCATGGCCATTACTTTGAAGCTTCACCCCCACAATCATTGTTGATAGTTACAATTAAACAATAATGTATTTACAATATTTACATGTCATTGCATGGAAATCACTAATTATGATTAATTACAAGTTGGAGGAAACAAGGGTGTTACACATGCCCCTTCTTAGAGTGTTTGCACTACATGGTTTTCATGCACAATAATATTTGTTTGGAATTTGTGTTTACAAAAGTAATAAACCTAATAAAAATAAAAACTTTGTATATAATTTGCATCATTTATGTGCATAAGTGATATTCTACTAGGGGCCAAGCAATAAACTGTAGTCTTTTATTTTCATATTGTAAGGGATGAGGTAAGGATTAACTATGCAATTGCATTGAAGAATGAGGTTTCAATAAGAATCACATCTATTTGC
Organism: Picea engelmannii; assembly: GCA_009831015.1. NCBI lineage: Eukaryota > Viridiplantae > Streptophyta > Pinopsida > Pinales > Pinaceae > Picea > Picea engelmannii. The sequence continues at coordinate 38,573 of ML842990.1, forward strand.
AATAAACAAAATATTTTTCCCTTGTATATTATTGGTCAATGATAAAATTAATAATAACAAAAAACTACATTAACTACACTATTGCATTATCTAAAAGAAAATAATTACAAAACTTTAATATTAAAGATGATATTTTGTTTAGAACAGGCTAGAAGACAATGCTATGAGAAACCATTCAACGTGGTAGAGCATACTAGAAAATCTAAACTAGTCTTTTACAGGAAATATAAACTAAAAAGGGTGCCAACCAAACAACCATTCTTTGAATGAACTAGTGTAAAAGGTATATGATTGCTTGCATATTGCTACAAAGTTTTTAGTTTCTAAAGTTTGTAGCAATGTTGACTAAATATAAATTAATTCATTTTTTCCTTCATTTAAAATATTTGAATCTTTTCTATTTATAGTTCTCTCGGTTTTTCATAGTAATTGTACTTTTTACACTGTGCTAGATTTTTAATCTCTTGCAGGAATGTTCCATAGTTACATTGGAAGTTGCAA
>ML842992.1:10113-20764 GCA_009831015.1 Picea engelmannii
CTAACTCAGAAATTAGAAAGATCCTATACCGGGAGGTCGCAGAACCCCAAGATGGTAGAGGGGTTACATTATTCCCTCAGGTTGTAGCCTAAGAAACTAGGGGGTTGGAGCCTCCTTCCAGTTGTAGCGGGAAAACAAAGGAAGTTGGTGCTTCCAATGAATGTAATTCTTAAATACATATAAGAAAAATAATTATGTGGTTTTCTCCCACTTTGGGTTTCCACGTAAAAACATTGGTGTACTGTGTATGTGTATGTTTGCTCATTTTTTCATTTTTTATTTACTCTGCAATTATTGGATGATAATACTACATTGATATAACACTTGCATATTTTGGTTAAAAAAGATTGAATTGCTCTATTACTGATTCACCCCTCCCCCTCTCAGTAATCCAACAAAGGTATTTCCCTAGGAAACCATATTGTTTATTTCATTTGTTTGTAATTGTTTTGCTATAAATTTTTGCACATTCTTCTCTCATAGATTAGTGTAGGAAACATATTCCACATCTCTATTTCCTTTCAATTAGTTAAATCATAAAAAAAACCCATATAACTAACACAATAGACAGTGAAAAAAGATTTATCACTCAAAAAAATCAAACTAGGTGAGTGCATTGATGTACGGCTAAATAAATTCAACTCTTCCAAGGAAATTGTAGCTTGAATCCACTCCTCTAGTCATCTCCGTGATCACCTATAATACCATTACACTTAGTAAAAAAAATAAGTTAGGTGCATCTCTTTATCGACAACTTTGATCTTCAATATTAAAAATAATAATTTTAACACTAAATAAAAATGCTTACTTTGCCATTAAATCCAAATAACACATGACACCAATACGTTTACAAAATCCACTAATATACAAACTCCTTAGTCACAGGCTCATGTCTATATACATGGATTTAAAATGATACACTCTATAATGTATATAGAAAACCAAACAAAGGTATCATATAGATTATTTTCGAAATTAATTCTAAAATTATTATAAAAATAAGTTATTATGAAAATATTTATCCTATATTTTTTGGAAATGAAATTATGGTAACACATCATCGTTAGATGTGTCTATAAAGGGATAAAATTGGTTTTTTTCAATGACTTCAATTTTATTTTTTTAAGTAAAATAATAAAAATAAATAAACATTTGAATCAAGTTTTATGTTTGGATTATATTATTAACTAGGTAATTTTTTTTAATATCTAATTATAGTTAAGGTAGAAGATTGCTTTAGAAAGATGTATAAGGGTAAGTACAAGTTAATGATGGTTTTATCATGTGTTATAAATATGGAAAAATAAAATTGAATATAGTGTAAGAATATTAAATATAGAAACAAAATAGTTTTGAATGATTGTGAAATTCTAGTGTTTCTATTTCTAATAATGATATGTTACTTATTTTTGTACTTGTAAGACAATTTGTTCTTGTGCTCACTATAATGTAATGTTTGAGGACCTTAACATAATCAAACCATATTCATTTTATTTTTTGATTATAGATCTAAACCTATAGTAGTGTGACATATATATTTAAAATGGATAAGCCTATAAAAACCTATAGTAGGAAAAAAAGACCTTTATGTTTTAAATTTATGATCTATGTCAACACACACACACACACACATATCGGTATCTTAAAAATAACAAGAATGTTTTTCACTCTACTAGGGTTTCGCTTGCCCCTAACATGATACCAGCTATGAACCTCTATCAATGGCGACACAGGGGGGGTCTAACCCCCCTTCACTGCTTTCAACACAGTTTCACAGTCTGTACTTTGGTCATTCTGAACCCAACCTGACAACATCAAATTATGAAATCATAGGAACCTCCAATAACGAGCACCCCTCTAGGGATGAGCACATGAATGACGTGCATCATCCAACGAATTCACAACCCATATCTGAAGGAGGGGCCAAGTGGATATCAGGGAAGTGTATTCCAAAAACTGCAGTGATGCCTTAGTACGAGATCAAGTCCAAAAAGCTGAGTGGATACGTACAATACATCAAGGACCAGATGCTCATCGGTAAGTTCTTGGGTCTTTGGCCACTTGTGAAGGATTTAGTTCTTTGGATCACTTCTAGATGGAAACCTATTTTTCACATTGATATAAATCTAGGGTCCAAAGGTTTCTTTACGATCATTTTTAAAAAATACAAGGAGCGTGACTGAATCTTTGAAACTAGACCTTAGTTGTATGGATCTACTAGGTTACACCTCAAATATTGGAAGCAAAATTTCAATTCGAACAAAGAAGACTTCTCCTTTTTTCTTGTCAAGGTACACCTCTACTCCTTGCCACAAGAATATTGGGAAGAAGAGATTTTATAGGGAATCGGGAACACCTTAGGAACTTTCGTCAAATCCTTTGAATCCACCAAGCAAAGTCACTATACTTCCTACGCTCATATTTTCATCTACATGAACATATCTAGTCCAATCCCAAATCGATCTGCCTAAATTTCTAGGATGTTACTTGGCTCCAAACCATTGACTATGAATTCATTCCCTTATGTTGTATATGTTTTCATGAGCATGTCCATATTTGCCACGATTGTCCTCTATTAAACCCTCCCAAGCCCACCAAGCCAGATCAGGAGAAGGATGTGGAAGGATACACCAAGATACCTCCCCGTAAAAGAGATAACTACAAACAGATACCCATTGGACCCCTGGGATCTTCAAAAACCCTAGCCAAAAGAAAAACGTTAAAGCCCTCAATTCTTTACCTCCAAATGCATCTGATATTAAAAATGGAATTTCCTCCACCATCGATCCAAACGATGTTCTAGAAGCTGAAACATATGAAATGGAGCTTGAAGGTATATATCTTCAAAACATTATGGATGTTGCTAAAAGGCAAGATATGCAATTTATTCCTCTAGAACACATTCAGGTAGTCAGGAAATCTCTCCATCGAAGACAAAAGGAATCCCCAAACCCATCTAATTTCCAAACCCCCAATCCAAATCTCTACATTCAACTCAACAAACTCAAAGAAAAAAAATCCCAAGGAGGACAAAAGAAGAGGCCACAAATCCAACTATCAAATTTTGTAGGAAATAGGAGACATTCTAGTCAACTCCGGGAAAAATTCCCTCATCGTGGATTCATTCCAACCCTCCCAAGGTTATCCATGTAACTAATATCATGGATGATAAGAGGAATAAACAATAAAATCAACTAGAGTCTCTTACTAAACAAGCTTCGATATGAATCCCCCAATATAATGCTTCTCCAAGAAACAAAATGTTCAGGAGAAACATTGAGGAACCTTCTCCCAAAAATATGGAAAAATGGATGTTATATGGAAATAAGATCAACAGGAATAGCAGGAGGCCTAGAAATCCTATAGAAACCAGACAAATTTCTGGTATGGAATTTCTTATGTACCAGGAATAACATCACAACAAAGATCAAATTTCTAAACCAGCTTCAATATATTGCATAGTTAACCTCCCCTCATTTCTGGATTGTGGGAAGTGAATTCAACCTCATCACTTCCTTAGAAGAAAAAAAATGAGGTTTGAGATGCCTAGATTCGAAACATCTAGCCTTCAAAGACTTCATCCAAGACCAGAAGTTGATTTCTCTGAAGATGAGGAACAAAACATTCACACGGAACAACTGCAGAGGAGGCTCCCATCGGGTGGCCAGTATATTGGACAGGTTTCTTATATCTGAACCCATTATTCTTTCTAGATAGAACATGGAAACCACCATTATACCGGCTACAGGATCTGATCACTGGCTTATATGCCTCTATATTGACACCCTCAACAGACCTCTAAAAAAGCCTTTTAGGTTTGATAAATTTTGGCTCTCTCACCTAGATTTTATAAGGAATGTTTAGGGATGGTGGGAGGAATCTCAATCTATAAAAATCTCCTTCATGTATTGCTTTCAACACATCTCAAGTTTCTTAAACAATGCATCAAGACCTGAAACAAGACAAATTTTGGAAAAATATTTCAATCTTAATATCTTCTAGAAGCCCAAATGGCAGTAATCAAACAAAATATTATCTCTCATGGTCGATCTCCAGATTTTGCCCTACGAGAACAAACTCTAGCCGATAAGATCTTAGAAAGACAGAATCAAGAGGAAATCCTATGGAGACAAAAATCGACAATACAATGGCTCAAATAAGGTGAACTAAATACAAAATTCTTCCATCGCTCGTTGATTCAAATACATCATTCCAATCATATCACTCATCTCATTTCTAAACAAGGTATCAAGCTCACTTCCCATTTTGATATTGAGCAAGAATTAACTGATTTTTCCAGGATCTTCTAGTTGAACCTCTTCCATATTGCTCAGACGCCATTTGGTCTATATCTCAGCACATCCCACATCTGGTGTCAAACGAACAAAATTACAATATGATGAGATGGATCTCACTTGAAGAAGTCGAGACAACAAATTTCATCCCGTCCATTGGGAAATCCCCTGGTCTATATGGCTTTATATGAGACTATTTTCATCATTATTGGTCAATTATAAAATTGGATGTTTGGTCTCTCATTCAGGAATTTTAAAATATGTCGGGGTTCCTCCCTACTCTGAATGCAACTTTCCTTGCTTTGATCCCTAAAGAGGAAAAATTAATCGACCCTAATAAATTATTCCCCATTTCCCTCTGCAATGTGGTTTATGAAATCATTTCTAAATTCATTGCTCTATGCTTCAAACCTCTCCTTCCGAGATTCATCTCTCCTTAACAGTCTTGATATGTTGAGGGACGTCAAATTCTAGAAAACATTATCCTTTCCTTTGAAGTATACCTTTCTCTAAAAACCATGAAGGCCCCTAGCATGCTTATCAAATTGTACATGTCCAAGGATTTTGATAAACTTAGTTGGAAATATATAAAATAATTCTAAAATATTTTAGATTCTACCATGATTGGATCAACTGGATCCTTGGCCTCATCTCCTTAGTCTTATTTTCTCTCTTGATCAATGGATCCCCCTCTCCACCCTTCTTCCCTTCTAGAGGTATACATCAAATATACCCCCTCTCCCCTTTCATATTCATTATGATGACTAAAGGAATAGGCCACATCCTCAAAGAAACCATTGAAAACCACAAACTTCAAGGTATGTCCCTACATCACTCGGATGATCCTCTCACCCATAACCAATTTGTGGATGACACCCTCCTTGTGGGAATCCCTTTTGAAAGTGAGGCTTGAACTTTCAGATCGATGATTGATACCTTCATGGAAGCTAGTCTGGAACTTCTATTAATCAATTAAAGTCTCAGATATTTTTCTTCAATACCCCTTTGTCACTCCAGTTCCATGTCTCTCACATCCTAGTGTTTCCTAGGAGCTCCCTTCCAGCCAAATATCTGGGATTTCCCTTGTTGACTTTAGGGTTCTGCAATAGCACATGGGAAGACCTTCTCTCCCATATAAGTAAGAAATTACCCAGTTGGGCCTTCCTCCTTCTCAACTTTTCAATCTGCCTTATCCTCATTAAATTTTTTCTTCAAGTTATTCCCCTTTATCTCTTCTCGGCTATGGCAGCCCCCCAAAAAATACTGCAATTTGTAAGAGGACTCAAAATAAATTTCATATGGAAAGGTGCCCAAGATACAAAACAATGCACCCTTGCTTTCTAGAACACCTTATTCTTACCTAAACTTCAGGGAGGGATAGGCCTAAGAGATCTTGAAATTCTATCCAATACTTTGGGGGAAAAACTTTGGTGGTAATGGCTCCAACAAAAAGAGGAAATATGGAGCAAACTCTAGAAACAAAAATATGTAAATCAACTCAGCTCTAATGAAATTATTCAAATTCTGAATTACACTCAAGGATCCCTTATCTAGAACTTGTCATGGAAAAACAAATGGCTCATACAACAACACAACATTTGGGAAATTATAAATCGATAGTGACCTCTCTTTTGGGAAGACTCTTGGGAGTAGCTACCAGCCATCTAATTGAATGGAATCCTCCTCCCACTAAGACTTCCTCTCCATACCCACCAAGGATATATGGTTAATAAACATTGGTCTTCTACACCAGTACACTCAGATTGGAACATATGGCAGATTGATCCAGATCACTTTCCCCTTCAAAGTTGATCCCAATTATCATTCCTGACACAGTTTTTGCAGCTAAGGAAAATCAAAATATCAGTTCAACCTTACCTTCTTCAATGGGGATATAGCTCTTCTATAAAATTGTTCTTAAAATAAGCTTACCAATTATCTTCTCATCACTTAAACCTTCCAACATATGGGAAAAAATTTGGAATGCTAATATCTGGCTGAAAGTGGAAACCTTCCTATGGAAAACCACTCATAAAAAAATCCTTTCTTGGGATCAACTATGAAAAAGAGGCTTTCATGGACCAGGAATCTACATGTTATGTCATCAGCATAACAAAACCATCAATCAACTCCTCAATGCATGCACCTACAAAAATGATCTTTGGGACAAGGGATCCATAGATTTTCATCAATCTGATCGAGCCAAGGACTCCATCAAAGTCACCATTGCATCCTGGAGGGATTGCTACTTCATCAGTCCGCTCCTCAACCGATTATGGAAACTCTTCCCTGGATTTCTAGTATGGTATATTTGGAAAGAAAGGATTGGATGAATATTTAAGAACACATCCAATCCTCAACACATTGTCTGGAGCAAGATAAAAAACAACATGGAAGAGACTATCTTAAAATAAAAGTGTATTGTTGAAGATCTACAATGCCACCCTACTGAACAAGTTCTCATCAAGGCTTGGATTCCTTATTTCCCTCGACCCTCACCTATCATCCTACCATAAACACCTCATTCATCCATTCCCACTGACTAAACCCCCCCTCCTTTGGAATTTGTCAAATTGAATTTTTTATGGGGCCTCGAAAGGCAATCTTGGTCCCACCAATTTTGAAGGAATTTTCAGAGACTATAAGGGTAACTTTCTCCAAATTTATGATGGTCATATTGGGATAAATTCTAATAATGTTTCAGAGTTGTGGATCCTCATCAAAGGCCTCTAGATATCCATTAGGATTCCCCGTTCCCAATTTGTAATTGAAGGTGATTCCTATCTTATTATCCATATTCTCGTCAAGCTACAATGGAGTTCACCTCCCTCCAAACTCTCATCCCACCGACATTTGGAATCCCTAATCAACACTATGGCCTCTCTCCTCCCTTGTCTCCCTGTTCTTGTTCCCTCTCATGTTAAATGATCAACCAATAAAGTGGATGATTTTCTTACAAACACTAGTTATGATGATCCTTCATTAGCTCTGGACTCTCCTTGGGAAAATATCCCTCACTCCATGCTCAATAAAAAAATCCTATCTCTAGCGCAATCAGATCTTTTCTCCCTGGATGGGGTGCCCATTAGTTTGTTTGAAAAAGTGTCATTTTTGAATCGTGTGGTGCATGGACCAAGTACGAGGGAGACCCACCCATCACAGCCTGGCATTCATAATTTCATATCCAACATTACACCTGAGCTACCACCTTGACTAGCCTCCGTGAATTCTCGAATGGAGGGTACCCAACGCCATTATGGAAATGAATGTGTTATATATGGCCATGAAGTTTCAGATTGTTCGCATGAGAGAGTGGGGGAATACTCTGTCTCTCAACATGGTTCACGTTAGTCTGGTAACCATGAGGATGAAGTCTCTCTTGCAGGATTCAATGTTGAGTACAACCATGATTAGCTGACTAGGAATTGGAGAGATTATCTCTAGAAGAGCACTCATCATAGCTCTCCATGATAATTATGGGAAACTTGGTAAGTTTATTTAGTATTTAAATCAACCTCTCAACTTTTGTTGCCACTCTCATTATGTTTACTTGGCTTTGTTTCATATGTTTCTTCCTGGTTGTAAACCCTATGTCCATTGGTATGTAACTCCCCTAGCTATGTCATTCCTTTTAATAGCACCCCATGGATGTAAGCCTCGCTCTTCAAGAACAGGTACTTCCTAGGCTGGGTCATCTCGATCTACAAAGGAAACACTTGAAGTTGTGGAATACTATGACAATCATGTGCCTGGGGATGACAAAGTGGCCAAGATGACCCTAGAATATGAGTTTTGCTTAGCTTGTGAGTTCAAGGAAAACTCAGACATCAATTTTTAAGTGGGAAGGGTGATCCCAGATCTGGGATGCACTAGGACCCAAAACTCTAATTTTTTCCATACCCTTAATCTCTACTAGAAAGTAAAAGAGATGGTTTCTCTTGGAATGCTTCCTAAGGATGAATAATTTCTTCAACTCAAAGGTTGAGTGGAGATATTGGATATACATATGAGTACATGTCCAAATTTATAACTTGGTTGGCATGCAAGCATGGGGGAATTTTCCAAATACCCATTGTTGGTATCAGTCATGGAGTTGCGGTTGCTGGTCAAAATATTGATGTCTTTGTTGTTGGTACTGGTGTTGGTGCGTCCTCTGTTATAGCTGGCATCCCGACTGAAATGGAACCTTGAGTTCGTAATACCTCATATAATGTTTTTCTCTTGGTTAATTCAATTTTTTTGTATATGTTTCTTCTAGTTTATAGATGTGTCTATAGACATCCTAGAATTTTTAGAAAAATGTTACAGTTCATAAGTAAAACAATGTCAGTTATCTTATACCTAGTTTCCCCACGGGGGCAGATCTTTTTGCATTATGAAATTGGAAGACTGTCATGGTCTTTCAGGTCAAATAATTTGTTGATTACTAGAATGTACAAGCTGTAAATATTAATATAGTTTTTTACTTTACAACACACACACACACACACACACATATATGGGGAACATGTATATTTGGATTTGTATAACCTAGTTAAAAATAACGTGAAAAAATGAGATATTGAAAGGGATTTGGAAAAAATGAAGGTTTTGTTGTTTTTTGCAACTCTAACCATCGGGGTTGTCACTAGTGGGAGGATAATCATAAGAAACCAAGTCAATAAACACATAAGAAAAATGTTCAATCCCCTCAACAAATTTCAAATTATAGGAAATTGTATGCATTCCTAGAACACGCATGCATTATTTTTACAAAACTTTATTTTAGAACATACAATCCCACTACTCCTCAACTTTTACTAATGATAATATTCAACACTATAAAATTTCTTAGCCACTTGGGGAGGGCATCTTAGAATTGGTGGATGGTAATTTTTAGCTCTTCATTTTTCCTAAATCTTCATTTTTCATTTCTTTGTGGAAACAAGCAAACCACTTTGGTTTTCAACAAGATATTTCCATAACATACCATTAACAATGGGAACAACCTTATCAAACTATGTTTTAGAACATACAACCCCACTACTCCTCAACTATGTTTAGAATATACAATCCTACTACTCCTCAACATTTTACAAAAGATAATATTCAACACTATAAGCTTTCTTAGCCACTTGGGGAATGCATCTTATAATTAGTGTATGGTAACTTTTATCTCTTATTTTTTCTTAAATCTTAATATTTAATTTCTTTGTGGAGACAAGCAAAGAACTTTGGTTCTAAATAGGATATTTTCATAGCATACCATTAATTATGGGCACAACCTTATTATCATATAGGAAAACTGACGCAACCTGCCTTCGATGGCACGGCCGCTCCCACCAGGACCTTCTTCCACCTCTGGCCCGAAGAGTCCAAGCTCCTCCAACTCCCCTCAGGAGTCACGAGTTACCCACAGAAACTCCTTCGGAAATCGGGATATCGCGCCTCTAGAGTTCGCGGTTCATGCGAACACAATTCACATGCACAACAAAACCCCGATCCCCGATGGTCAACGGGTCAACACTTCCCTTTGTCGGAGATTCTCCCTATCGGGAAATCGGCACAGGAAAGGCCGTGATTCACTTGCACTATGAATCCTCGAACCCCGAACTCCGATATGCTTCCACCTGTCTCCCACTGTGTCTTGTGGACCCACTTCGCCACGTCCTCTTCAGGATTTCGCGGATCTTCACGGGGATTTCAACCCGTAGATTCTCTTCCTCTGGAGAACCCTCCACTCTACCACCTTCGTCCTGTGCGAACTTCACTGGGGTCGGATCCCATAGCGAAACGAAAGAACTATCTCTCCTGAGCTTTGTCCTTCTGACTCCTTCAGAGAACTTTCATGCACTTCCTGCGCCCGACTTCAAGGACCTTCAAAGTGTTGATGTCTTTCCGGGATTTCTTTTCCCAGGCTTGCTATTAAGCCTCACGTCCAACCTGCACTCACCTGCACGACTTGAACAATCCCAATTCACCTGGGCAAACGAGAACAAAGGTTCAGCTACTTGGCCTCCTCGACGCACTCTATGCGGAGGGATTCAACTGCACTCTATGCAAGAATCTCCTGGCTCAAGCAGAGAAACAATTGGAACTCATTCTCTCAGGTTTCTAACCTGATATGAAATCACATATGCAGCATATAGAAGATAAGCGTAAAAAGAGGCAAACATGCAACAACATAATACCAACAACACAAAGAGACTGAATACATCCATGGAATTGAATAAAAGCTTTCATATTAATTCAATGTCTGTACATGGAGTTTCTTCACAAGCTCTCTGCTCTGCTCTCTTCTTGCTCTCAATACTAATGCTGAATAATACAAAATGTGCATAATAATCCCCCGATACAACGGGGGGGGGGGGGGGGGC
>ML842992.1:23891-38482 GCA_009831015.1 Picea engelmannii
TTTGTCAACCCAAACGGCATGACCAGCCATTCGTACAAACCCTCGTTTGTTTTGAATGTTGTTTTCCACTCATCTCCCTCTCTCATCCGGATCTGATGATATCCGCTCTTGAGATCTATCTTGGAGAAGTAATTTGCCCCACTTAGGAAATCCATCAAGTCATCCATCCTCGGCAGTGGAAACCTGTATCTGATGGTAATCTTATTTATTGCCCTGGAGTCTGTACACATTCTCCAGCCTACATCCTTTTTCGGACTCAGTACTGTCGGAACAACACATGGACTTAGACTTTCCCTCACTAGTCCCTTGTCCTGCAGATCCTGTACCTGCCTTTTGACTTCCTCATTCTCTTGAGGTGTCAACCTATACGCTGCCTTATTTGGCAAACTTGCTCCGGGTATGAGGTCAATGTGGTGACTCACTCTCCTCATCGGTGGCAACGAACGAGGTAGTTCGTCCACGATGATGTCATCGAACTCTCCAAGCAGTTCCTGAATCTCGTCCGGCAAGTCATCCACTCTTGTGCTTGTCAGAACAATCCTCGGTTTCTTGACAACAAAGAATTGTGGATCCTCATCCTTCTCTAACTCTGTGAGAAGCTCCTTCCCACTCATGATAAGTATCGTACTGCTAACTTCCGGCTTCACCTCCTTATCCTTCCCCGGAAACAGTGTATGTGATTTTCCATCCTTCTCCAAGGTGTATGTGTTCATTCTCCCATCATGAACCACATGTATATCATACTGCCATGGTCTCCCCAATAAAACATGAAAGACATCCATGGGAATGACATCACACAAGATTTCATCTCTATATTCACCCATTTTAAAATTTACCAAGCATTGTTTTGTAACACATACCTGGTGTCCTTTCTGCAGCCACGTCACTTTGTATGGACTCGGATGTTTGTTCGTTTTTAGCTCCAACTTCTCCACCATCTCGGTCGAAACAAGATTATCTGTGCTCCCACTGTCCACTATAAACTTGCATTTCCAGCCCTTGGTCTTGCAAGTCGTCCGGAATAGTCGGCATCTCTGAGTTGTGTCCTCCATCTCTTTCTCGGGTTTTAAGAGAACCTTATGCACTGTTAGTGACTTCCCGCTTCCAGCGTCTTCATCCTCAACGTCACGCCTCTGCGCCTCAGCAACATGAGCGTTTCCTCTGTCCATCTTCCTCTCTGGACAGTCCACGGCTTTGTGACCATCTTTTCCACACGTGAAACACGTGATAACTCCTCCACGACCTCTTCCTCTACCCCGGGTACGAGGAAAAGCGTTGGCGTCAGCATATCCTCCTTGCTGATCTGGTTGTTGTCTCCTCGGCTCAGCAACTTGCTGCCACTGTTGTGAGGTTCCACCTCTTTCAGCTCTTCCCTGAGGCTTTTTCCAATCCTCCTTGGGCTTTTGAGTTCTCTCCTGGGCAACAACTTTACCTCGTGGCTGGCTTCTGCCTCGCCCTCGCTGTCCCTGCTTGCGGCTCAGCTTCTTCTCAGCTTTCAAAGCCATCTGGTACGCTTCCTCTACCGTTCGGATGGTGGTCATGCTCAATTCATCCTGAATGTCATACCTAATACCATTTAGGTATCTTGCCACCTTTTTGTCATCACTCTCCCGATGACCCGCTCGAATGTTGAGCCTGTAGAACTCCACTGTGTATTCTTTCACCGTCATCATCTTCTGCCTCGGGTTCTGCATCCGCCTGAATAGAGTGATATGGTAGTCCCTTGGGATGAACTTCGTCTTCATCTTGGCGATCATTCGATCCCAGCTTTTTATATTCTGTTTGCCTTTGGAACGTCTGTCTGCCTGCAGCTCGTCCCACCATAAGGCTGCATGTCCCTTCAACTTCATGACAGCATGCCTTACTTTCTTGTCCTCTTCGATGTCTTCGTAATCGAAGTAGGTGTCGAGTGCTCGGATCCAATCCAGCAACTCTTATGCATCCAGGCTTCCCTCGTAAGCTGGAATGTCCATATTTACCTTTGCACTCATCCTGGCGATAGCCTTGATTAACCGCTCATTTGTTGCATATTCTGCTGCAACTCCACCTTGCGGTACAGCCTCAACTCCGCCTTCGGAGTCACTCAGATCTCCTGTATTTGCTGTGCGCCTCTGCGCTGCTTCCATATCTTCCATTCTAGCATGGAGATTTCGTATTTCCCTCTCCAATTCTATATTATGTCCATGACTTCTTCTTTCCCTGGACACTTCCCTCTCCCCCTCTGGGTCGGGTGATTGCCTACCTCTTCTCGGTGGCATTATGTCTTCTCTTCCTCTCTGCTACAGAAAACAGAGAAAACTTTGGCTCTGATACCACTCTGACGCAACCTGCCTTCGATGGCACGACCACTCCCACCAGGACCTTCTTCCACCTCTGGCCCGAAGAGTCTAAGCTCCTCCAACTCCCCTCAGGAGTCACGAGTTACCCACAGCAACTCCTTCGGAAATCTCCCCTTCGGAAATTGGGATATCGCGCCTCGAGAGTTCACGGTTCATGCGAACACAATTCACATGCACAACAAAACCCCGATCCCCGATGGTCAACGGGTCAACACTTCCCTTTGTCGGAGATTCTCCCTATCGGGAAATCGGCACAGGAAAGGTCGTGATTCACTTGCACTATGAATCCTCGAACCCCGAACTCCGATATGCTTCCACCTGTCTCCCACTGTGTCTTGTGGACCCACTTCGCCACGTCCTCTTCGGGATTTCGCGGATCTTCACAAGGATTTCAACCCGTAGATTCTCTTCCTCTGGAGAACCCTCCACTCTACCACCTTCGTCCTGTGCGAACTTCACTGGGGTCGGCTCCCATAGCGAAACGAAATAACTATCTCTCCTGAGCTTTGTCCTTCTGACTCCTTCAGAGAACTTTCATGCACTTCCTGCGCCCGACTTCAAGGACCTTCAAAGTGTTGATGTCTTTATGGGCTTTATTTTCCCAGGCTTGCTATTAAGCCTCACGTCCAACCCGCACTCACCTGCATGACTTGAACAATCCCAATTCACCTGGTCAAACGAGAACAAAGGTTCGACTACTTGGCCTCCTCGACGCACTCTATGCGGAGGGATTCAACTGCACTCTATGCAGGAATCTCCTGGCTCAAGCAGAGAAACAATTGGAACTCATTCTCTCAGGTTTCTAACCTGATATGAAATCACATATGCAGCATATAGAAGATAAGCGTAAAAAGAGGCAAACATGCAACAGCATAATACCAACAACACAAAGAGACTGAATACATCCATGGAATTGAATAAAATTTTTCCTATTAATTCAATGTCTGTACATGGAGTTTCTTCACAAGCTCTCTGCTCTGCTCTCTTCTTGCTCTCAATACTAATGCTGAATAATATAGAATGTGCATAATAATCCCCCGATACAATGGGGGGGGTGCCTATATTTGTTTTCCCTCCTGGAAGATGAACTGTCTAATCTACAGCTAATTTTCTATCTACCAACATTAAAAATATTTAATGCCTCCTTATCTACATTAGGTTACATCTGCGCTTGGATTTGAATGCCTCCATCTAAATGGCGGCGCAACAATCTTTCCCGAGCATTTCAAAAATATATATAGGTGCTGGCCCTATCCAACTGTCAGTCCTTTTCCCTCCACGCGTTGTCTAGGAAAATGACGTCGTAGATGCTCCTGCATCAAAAACATAGACTCATCAAGCTCCCATCCAAGAAAACACTTAATTGCATTTAATCTCAATGTTTAGTTTTTGATGTGGGCATGATATTCATTACCCTCCTCTAAGGCTAGTGGCATATAGTTAGAAATACAAATTATTTATCCATCAATATTTTCCATCTCAAGATCCTTGATGCTTTTTACAATTAGTGGATAGTAGTGGATAGTTACACATAATGACTCAAATAAGTAAAAGAAAAATAGGAAATTCCACATAACTATTACCTTATTGGTGTGATTGTGTGTATTATTTACTTGCAAGGGAATCATGATACCCATTAACGTATATATATCTTTTAGGGGAGATTGCATGAATTTGATGGTTAAAAAAGTAGAAATAGGGTGTGAAGGAACATGCACACACATAAACATGCTCAATTTCTTAGAAATGTGCTTGTGTTGGTGAGCCTGTAGCCTCGACATTCCTTGAACTTCCATGCAAGATACCAACTCAGTACCAAGTTGGTATTTTAAGGAACACATGCACATTCTTAGGAATGCATGCACATTCTAAAAGTGCACATGTGTTCCTATTACAATTTATTTAAAAAATGGGCTACGACCATCTATTGTTACCCAATAGATCACACAACATGTTTTCCCCATTCATTGAGTGACTTGAGGAGAAATTTTAGGAGTGATTGTGGAGGAATTTAATAATTGCTTGAGGAAGCATTGGAGGAGTGTTTACCTTGTATTTGATTGGTTCCAAGTAAGTTTCTAAGCATTTGTTTTCATAATTTTTATAAATAAAAAATATTTTTCCCTCTTTAAATGCAACATATTTTAATCACATGGAGCTTTCACCTAAAGAAAACCCAAACCCACCATCACCAAATGAACACAAACTTTGAAATTGATGTAGGGTTGAGATCATTAAGAACCTTTATACAAGATTTAATAAATACTAGAGATCCCTCATGTTTTCACAAGCCACATCATTGGATACCATTATTACTTCAATTTTGAATGCCCAAGGCCAATTATCACATATTCTTCATTACATGGCTAGAATGTTTGACTATTGTAAGACAGATCTAGATAGAAACTAGGTCATAGATCTGGACATTTTAAAACAAGTTTTGATGACCTTGTTTATTGACCCTAGAACCAAAACACAACCTCCAGTCAAAAAGAAATGCATTTGCATGGATTGGTGCACCTACCAACCTTTTGTATACATATGGATGGATAGTTGGTTCATGGTTTTTAACAAACCTCCCTATAATACTAGAGAGGACCCTTTGTATTTCCTTATGAAATTATGGGTTGACTTTATCTTAGGTCACAATGCCAACTACTTTGACATTGGTTAATTCCATGGGGTGGCTCATGGGTCCGCACATGATTGACAAAATGTTAGGTATAACCCATTGAGAGGTCCTCATCCTCCTAGATGGAGGTCTGACACCCCTGCCTAACATCCTCACATCTCAGAAAAATGAGCAAGACCCAATCATTTGTTTCCACCTTAACTTGTAGCATATAACTACAACATAGCACATTCATAGCATTATCCTATCAAGAGGGATCTTCATGTGATGAAGACCATTGTACATGGAAATTTCATGGAAGATATTGGTATATCATCTCTTTATTCGTCCTGGATAAAGAAAAAAATCATGTAATAAACTCTCTCTCTGGAGACAGAGAGAGCGTTTATTACGTGATTTTTTTCTTTATCCAGTTATATCATGTGTGCAATTGCTACATTTTGATAGTATACCTTCAACACCTCCAGATGCATCAATGATGTAATATCCCTATTTTAGTCTATAGTTTAACGATGCATAATGTAAATATGATGCATGACCATGGGTCAAATGATGTAATATGTAAACATCGTATATCAATAATAATAAAATACATGTATCATCGGCTTCAAATGGAAAGAGACAGAGTAATGGGAGCTAAGTTTCCACAAGAGAGGGGAGGGTCTAAGAGAATGTCCAATAGGGGGTTCAAGGGGGAATTACCCATTTCTATCAATCTAAAACCACTTTATAAAATTATCATTGTGTATAAACCTTCTAATTTCCTCTTGAGTGTATCAAAGCCCAATAATTAAACACGTGTAAGAAGGTTGGTGTGAAAAGTTTCATCCCGTAGTTATGAGATCATGGTGTATGAGTACAATAAACATTAGGGACTTTGAGAGTCAAATTGCATGTGGGAAAATGAAATTCGCATGGGAAAGGAGAGCAATTTTTACAGTTATTTTTTGGGAAACCAAGGGAGAATGAAGTATTGGAGCTTGAAGGAATCCATAGTGGGCATGTGTGGTAGTGTGTTGGAGCTATAAATTATTGAAGAATCAATTTGTTAAGCCTGTAGAGTGAGATTATGTGTGAGAATTTATCCTACAAGAATGAGTTTGTTGATGTGATCTTTTCAGGTTGTAGTCGGCATCCCTGGAGTCCCCAACAAGAGATATTCATAGTCAACTTATGTTGTAGCCTTGGAGGGAAGTGGGAAGGCCTGAGGGATTGTGTGTAGTGAATGGGGATTCCATTCCTTGGGTTGTGTGGGTGAGGGAAAGAAAGTGGGTGGTTTGGGATAGATGTAAGAGAATTAGCTTGTTGTGGGTTTGTTGAGCACACTTATACTAAGAGGGGGGGTGAATCAGTATAATAAATTATTTTACTTTTTCAAACATTAATCAACCATAAGAAAAAAACCACATATGAGATCTAATAATTGTAGAACATGGAACACAATATTTACATGGAAACCCTTTTGGGAGAAAACCACAAAACTTCTCTTTATAATTATTTGTAGGAACCAACCTATTGTTACAAATATTCGTAGGCACCAACCTCCTGGAGAAACTGATATCCACTCGTACAAATTATGGTAGGCACTAACCTACTCTTACAAATATTCATAGACACCAATATAATGGAGACACCAATCCCCATAGCTAAGCACCAACTTACCGAGAAACACTAATCTCTTTGTGTGAGTTGCACCAACCTTCACTATGTTTACTTGCTACTTATGCCTTCACTAGGTCTACTTTTTTCTTCTACCTTCATCGAGTCTACTCACTATTTATGCCTTCACCAAGTCTATTCACTACTTCCTTTACTAGGTCTACCCAAAATTTGAATTTCCAAATGGTAACTTTCTCAAAGCTTGTTGTTTTGGGCCTCTTCCCAAGAATGAACTTGTACGCCATGCCACATATCCAATTTTTCAAATATGGTTATGAAATTGTTACCTGAGGTACTTTTTTATGAATCCTTTGTTCTTTGAAATTTTCATATTCTAAAGAGTCCCATAAAAGAAGTTATAGTGAAAATGCCAAGTTGACCTGTTTGAAATTGATCTCAGGACCATTCAACAACCCTAACTTCCACATATCATATCTTGGAAAGTAAATAGAACCAATATATGAAATTTTTACCACATATACTCCAAGATCTATCCTCTATCTTTGAAAAAAATTCAAGGTCTAAAACATCCCATAAAATAAGTTATAGTGAAAGTTCCAAGGTGACTTGTTTGAAACTGAATTCGGGAGAATTCAGGAACCATAACTTACACATGGAATATCTCCAAAATTATAGCGAACTAAAATCTAAAAATTATGTAATACATGTACACCAAGATCTCTCCTCTATATCTACAAATTTTCAAGGTCTGAAACATCCCATAAAATAAGTTATAGTCAAAGTTACAAGCTATCTCGTTTGAAATTGATTTTAGAATCATTCAGGAACCCTAACTTCCACATAGTATATATTCGAAGGTATAGTGAACCAACATCTCAAATTTGTAACAAATGTACACCAATATCTCTCCTCTGTCTATGCAAATTTTCAAGGTCTGAAACATACTATAAAATAAGTTATAGCGAAAATTCCAAGCTGACCTATTTGAAACCGATTTCAGGAGCATTCAAGAACCCTAACTTCCATAGGGAATATCTCTAAAATTATAGCTAACCAACATTTGAAATTTTTACCACATGTACACCAATATATCCACTCCGTCGAATTTCAAGCTTTGAAATGTCCTAGAAAAAAAGTTATCGCGAAAATGCTAAGATGACCTGATATTGATTTTGCAATTCAATCTTTGCTAATCCATTTTTCACACACACACTTTCTCTCAATGCTTTCTCTTTTTCTACTTTTTCATAGCCCTCTATGAAGGGACATGTCACTTAATTAAATAATTAATTCCTAATACCATGGGAAAATACCCCAAACCCATGGGTTTGAAACCACCATTTCACTTTTTACTTTTTCACATGCACCCCTTTTTTAATATATATATATATATATATAAAACATCGAAAATGTTGTGTGTATTGTAATGTCATAATAAGATATCAATGACATCATTAATACTTTGACATCAATGACAATAATTCCAACAATCTTCCCCTTTGTCATTAATGACAATCTTGCAACGAAACACATAGTCCACCAAGCAAAGAAATAATTATCTCTCTCTCTCTCTCTCTCTCTCTCTCTCTCTCTGCAACTCTCCCCCTGTCTAAAACTCTCCTTTTTTGACATCAATGGAAAATGGATGCTTCCCATGAGATTGTTCTTATCCTTAAGCATTTAATGATGAGATGGATATTACTCCCAATTTTTTCATAAGATATTCAAATGTCTCTTTGGGAAGGGGTTTTGTGAAAATATCCACAATCTATTCTTTGGTAACAATATATTCCAACTTTACATTCTATTTTACTACTCGTTCTCTCAAGAAGTGATACTTGATTGGAATATGCTTATATTTTTAGTGCATAAAAGGATTCTTTGAATATATATATATATATATATATATATATATATATATATATAATATTAGAGAGTCTTCATAGCAATTCACATGTCAAATTTTGCCACCTGTTCTTCCATACAAATGGAAACCAAAACAGGTGGCCTGCAAAACAAGAAAGCATGCTTTTGTTCATAGTGCCAAAACAAAACTAGCCCTAAATCAAAATGTAACTATGGCCTCTCTGGACCTGATAACATAAAAACAGAAAAACTAGACATTAGGCGAACTCAGGCGACC
The DNA here is from genome assembly GCA_009831015.1 of Picea engelmannii. Lineage (NCBI taxonomy): Eukaryota > Viridiplantae > Streptophyta > Pinopsida > Pinales > Pinaceae > Picea > Picea engelmannii. The sequence goes on from ML842992.1 coordinate 32,626, forward strand.
ATCATTGCTAGGAGCGAAGATGAACAGTTGGTAGCATGTCGAGCATTTTCGCTTGGTTGGTTGGATTGGAAGGGAATCAAACAAGATATCAAGGCGATGACTAAGGATTTCTAGGAGGTGGAGCTGGTCAGCCATGTCCTGTCACATTTTGAATATCAGATGCAGATGCTCTGCTGAGAACCGGAGGGGAGTGGGTAACTCTAGTGCAGGGACTGCATTCGACATGGGTTTTTCCTCCATCCATTCTGGATTAATTTCTTCCTCAACCATCCAACCACCTAATTCTATTGCAGGGTCGACGTATGGAGACTCATTAATATTTGGTGCAGTTGGAATAGTTTTTTCCTCCAACCATTATGGAGGAATCTCTTCCTCACCCTAACAACCACCCAAATATTTTACAGGGTTGATTTTTGGAGGCTCGGTAACATCTGGTGCAGTGGGCATAATTTTTTCCTTCAACCATTATGTAGTAATTTCTTACTCAACTAGACAACCACCCAAATCTATCACAGGATCGACACTTTGAGTTGGATTTTCTGAATTGCACATGGGTTCTTGAGGGCCTAAAGTAGTGCACAAGGGTTCATCTATCCAATTCTGATCAGACTGTGAATGGCCAACATGGATGATGAAATGGATAGGGGGTGGAGAGATAGTCGAAAAGGGGCCAAGTCGATGGTGTCGGGATGCAAAACTATAATAGGCCAGCCCATGCTTCAGCTTGCCTCGTTCACACAACATTGGTAAGAGACAGATGATAACAATATCCCAACACCATAAGGGAAGAAGACCAACAGAGGAATGGGAAACTGAATGCAAATCTAGAATGAAATAGCGTGATTCCTTACTGCCATAGAAACAGTTGAAGTGACAGGGAAAGGTTCCATAAAGACATAAGTGATGGAATTGATTTGTCTTGTACCTTCTATGATAAACCTTGATTGTTGTTGTGTGTGTGCCATCAAATCCTCCTTCATGTGCATGCACACTAGCCCCCTTCCTAGTCGAATGCTACACATGGTGAGTTGACAGGGAGGAAGGGTGGCATCCGTGGGATTTAACTATGTCAAGTGCATGTGTGCAAGTGTTGTGTGAGGGCCAAGTCTCACCCCATCCGGGGAGGATTCTTTGAAATATTTATTGCACTTGTGTTGTCACAAATTATTGAGATTGGGTGATCATATTCTACCTTAATATATTATAATCATATTTATTACACTTGTGTTTTCAAATATTATTGAGATTGGGTGGAATATCTTTGTACTTCTCTCTATAAGATCATCATCAACTAAACATGATTCACTCTACTTCTATGTCCATTGGAATATGTTTCTGCATTTCCCAAACTGATATTTAATCCTTCGATTTCATTTCTGTATCTATAATAACCTTGTGCATCATCCATATCTTTAGTCCCCATTTCTAAACTTGATTTATGTCCTCCTTATACCTCTAATTATGCAAAATTATGTATGTAACAATTACTGTTAGAATTATGCATATTATAAAATATTTCATTAATTAGGATACATGTCATTCTTCATCTCAATTTATGAAAAATGCAAGTACACTAGTCCAAATTTTGATTCTTTAGACACATTCTCATCTAAGTCATCTTTCCAACAACTATACTCATTCTAAGTCAAAATATATAGCTTTCTGAATTTTGTCATTTCTACTCAATTTTGATCTATTCTTACTAGTGCAATTTATTTGAGAGACCATTTTTTGCCACCTCTACCATAAAATTTGTAAGGAACTAGGAAAACTTTGGTATTAGGAACAATTATGCTTCTTCTTCATCTGATTCATTGTCTGGTATTTCTTCTACCATGTGTTCTTTGTTCCTTTTTTTATTTGTGGCTTTAAAAGATACTTCTCTGTTTGGTTGTCCATTTTCTGTATCTATTATCATTTCATATGTTGTGAGGGTCCCATGTAGTTCATCCATTGTCATTTTGTTCAAGTCCCTAGTTTCTTCAATGGCTGAGACCTTGGCATCATATCTCAAAGGAAGTGATCTCAAGGCTTTCTGTACAACCAAGGATTCTTTTAATTCTTATCATAATCCTCTAATGACATTGACAACTTCATGTACTCTCAATAAATAGGTTGCAATATCTTCTTTTTCATCCATTTCATATTTTCAAATTGTGCTCTGTGTCGTTGAAACTTGACTTTCTTGAATTTCAGATCGCTTTCATAAATATTTTGAAGTTTATCCTAAACCTATTTAGTTGTGATACAACCCATCACCTTGCTAGAAACAGTTGGTTTCCATCCACTTATGATAATGTTCTTAACCTTTGAATTACAGATCATTAATTTCTTCTCATCTGGATCAGTTGGAGTATTTTTTGGAACATTATAGCCATTGAAAACTGAGATCCATATATCCACTCCTAAATTTGTCAAGTAAGTTTGCATTATGTTGCTCCAATATGCATAGTTGTTTCCATAAAATGGTGGAATCCTATTTGGAATGTGGCCTTCCATTTTTTCTCATGATCTTCCTTCCAGTGATTAGACTTTTTTGAAGGTAACCTTATCTGATACCAATTGTTGATACTGAGAGGGGGGGTGAATCAGTATCAAGTACAATTTATCACCTTTTAAAATTTCACTTTTCAATCAAATAAATGCATCCCAATATACAATAAAGAGCAGAAGAACAAATACACAATGCACAATAGATTTACATGGAAATCCAAATGGAACAAAGCCACATAATTGTTTTCTTATATAATAAAAATATTACATTCATAGGAAGCTACAAATTCCAATATTATCCAGCTCCAAGTAGAAGGAGGCTTCAACCCCCTAATTTACAGGCTCCAACCTTAAGGAAGCTATAACTCCCTAAATTCTCCAGCTCCAATTGGTAGGAGGCTCCAACCCCCTTTCCCTGCCCCTTCCCTCCATCCTCAAATTTGTATATAAAATAATCAACTTGTCATTGTCATTGTCACTGTCATTGTCTCTATCACTATCATTGACAAATCATCATCATCATCAAATCGGGTCCACATAGAGATCCTAGGTCCACATGGGTCCACATATAAAACCCAACAACCACATAAAAAATTGTGCCAAGATCTCCAAGGATATGCCTCAAATCATTTTCCAACATCTCCAAAATATGAGCATCAAAAAATGGGTCTACATAGATATCCTAGGTCCACATATAAATCCTGACAACCTCACAACAACATCATGCCAACATCACAACTTCATAACAGAGCATACGACAACATCACAACCTTATAACATACCTTGAGAATAAGAAATACCTTAAGAGAATCTCTTAGACTTCTCTTGCATACCAAAAGACACCCCAAACAACTTGTGTGTACCTTAGAATTGATCTCTTTCTTGTTTTATCAAAAAATGCAAAATTTTTTCCTGTATTTATAGTAATTTTGTCCCCAAAAATTAGTTGAGATGACCTCAATTTTTTGGCTAGGTTATTGGACAGAAAAATGTATATCTCCTCATTCCTAGGGAGTCACAAGGACTTCCATATACCGTCGGAAAGGTATCTGAGTAAGATTTCTAACCATGTAACTTTTCTTCTATTTGAGTTATTTATGTAGGGTAAAAATTCCCTCAAAGATAGGGTATCCAAATTTACCAAAAATAATACTTTCAAAAATCTACATCTTGCAATATTGATCTTGGACATCTGTAAGTTTCTTCACTTGAATGTAGGGGATTCTTGACCACAACTCCAAGGCTTCTTGTGGGATTCTTCAAAGAATCTTCCCATGAGGGCCATTCTTAAAGCTATGCCATAAGGGGACCACTTTGGAGACTACTTCAAGTAAACCCATAGGCTTCTTCATGTTGATCACCAAGGACTAGCTTTGACATTAATGACAACACCATTCAATAGTATTTCCCCTTTATATTATTTTAATTCTCAATAGAAACCAGGCTCACATACTATTCAGAAACGCTACACCAAATGAGAGTAGGTCTATTTGGGACCTTCCATCGGACGTTATCCCTTACACCCGTCTTTCTACTCTCTAGAAGCCTTGGGAGTCCATCTCGATGGATTACATGTCTGACCTTTCGTTTACCAATCAAGGCAATGATTGTGTATTTGTGATAGTTGATCAGTTTTATAAGATGGTCATCCTCACAGCCTGCAAGAAGAACATCATAGCAGAAGATACTACCAAGCTCTTTTTCAAACAAGTGTGGGTCCATTTTGGGATACCACAGACCATCATCTCCGACCGGGACAACAAGTTCCTCACCACATTTTGGTCAAGTCTCTGGTCAATGTTAGACACCAATCTCACTAAATCGACAACCAAACAGAGGTCGTCAATTGGATGATTGTGCACATCCTGTGCATGTACAAATCTAAGAATTTGCATACATGGGATGAGATTCTCCCCTATGTTTAGTAGCACAGTTACAATAGGGCTCTCCATAGCTCCATCAACCATAGCCCATTTTAGGTGGATTTGGGATTCCAACCCTTGGGTCCCATTGATGTTTCACTACATCTTGCAACCACATAGGTAGACTCTTCCCATGTTGAGTCTTAGACTGATAAAGCCACCAGATTCATTGAGCAGATTCAACACATCTGCCAACAGGTCCATGAGATTTTTCAGAAAGTCAATGCTAAGTACAAGAAGTGCCATGATCAACACAGGGCACCGCAATAGTTTTAGGTGGGAGACAAGGTCTAGTTACATTTGTAGAAAGAGTTTCTTACATGACCCCATCGGAAGCTCTGCCCACTTCTCTATGAGCCTTACATTATCACCAAGGTTGTGGGTGGCAATGCTTTTGATCTCAACACTCCACCCTTCCTTGGATTGCACCCAGTGTTCAATGTGGACCTCCTTCGGCCATATTTTCCACCATTATTGGGCACCTCAAATATCGTAGAACAACTGACACCAACAGATCTCAACCCATACTACATGGAAAATGCATCCACTGATCAGATAGTGGACACACAGGTCAAGGGCACTCGCTAGCAAAGGATCTAGCTTTATCGGGTTATCAAGTTAGGGCAACTCCTACACCAAGGTAATTGACTCACCTGGGGCCAAATTCAGCAAAATTTTCCTCACCTGATAGGGGAGCTAAACGCAATGGAGACAATTGCTTCCTAAGGGGGGGGGGCACTGATCTGGCTGGATATTGGTGGCCACCCACCTATTCCAAATGGCTCCTCTTGACAGTTTTTAGTTCAACACGTTCTTCTATAATTCTTTGTAACTGTGGTTTCTACACTTCTGAGGCTATATGAATCCCTACACATATTCCAGGTGGAGACTGGTGGCCTCCCACCTAATCCAACTAGCTTATTTTGGATTTTTTCATGCCAGCACATCTTTTTGTACTTCAAAGGTCATTTTGGGGACCTAAACAGTGTTTGTTTGTCTTTCAATAGTCAAATTGTAGAATGAGTTAGAGATTGATGACATAATGTGCAGTTCTCGAAAATTCCTTTCCAACGGGTTATCATGCGCCTAAAACAAAGGTCGTATGCAAAAGTTACAACCCCGGGAAGTTGAGGTACCAACTTACCCATTGAGGCCCACATGACTTTTGGAATTTCACCTCTTAGGGTTAGGTTTTTCAATGTCTAGGGTTTTGGAATTCATGAGTAATGTTAAAAATGCCTCTGGAGCCTCATTGTAATCATTCTACTCAAACGGATTCGTGTAGCAACCACATCTCTTCTCAAAGATAGCTACCACCATTCGAGCAAGTTGTTTCAGTTCTGCAGTTTTACAGTTTCAGCCTACTTCATTTATTCAATAGAAGATATTGTTCACTGGATATATGTGTTGTTCTCCATATCTCTGTGTTTATTGTATTCAAT